>JALIZH010002511.1:0-12500 GCA_030522465.1 Rhipicephalus appendiculatus
ACCACGGCTCTGTTATGCGGGTATACGCGAAACGTGATTCGTAGCTCGTGTAAATTCAAAAGCAGCGACAATAGGCTTCCGAAACTTTAACGTGATGGCGTTAAGAAGCCCGTGTCGTAGAAAGCCCGGCACTGGCGTCGCCGTCGTTTAAAGTAGTGGCGTAGCTGCGTGGTGAAATAATTGATCGTCATGCCGAATGCCTTGGCGCAATTGCCAGGTCGGTTGACTCGGTAAAGTTTTTCTTTTTGATGGCGTTGCTTCTCGCAGACGCAATACACGTCGCCATTTTCACAGATGGAGTACATAGGCTTGCGCGCAAACAGAAAAGTAGCGGCAGTGTTCTTAAATGTAGCGTCAGCGGCGGAAGAAAATATTGCTTAAAAAAATATGTATATATATATTGTTACGTGGGCCGTGGGATTACTTGAAAAAAAAACATATCCCGGATTATTGCTCTTTACTTGAGACGTAGAGAATTTGCTCGTTCTACGGTGGTACGTTGGGGCAGTGCTTATCTCCTTAAATGACGTTTGTATTACGTACAGCTATGTGTATATCTGTATTGCTGTGCGTATATGCATCTACGCAAGAAAAGAGTTCACCTGCAATAAGTGATTTATCGCTTTGCAAGACGCATTTGGTCCAAGCATTTTCTCAACCTATTGTATAGAGAAGCTTTGGGTGTACTTTCACTTTGCCTCTTTTTTTTAAATATCATCCTCACTCATATTCACTTGACCAGCAAATTTTCTTTGTCTAGGCGTAGTGGACGTTTTGAAGCAGCAGTTTTATATATCTGAATTTCTTTTACAGTACATAAAGATATTGCGAAGAAAGAAGAAAGAGAGCTTTGCACGCAGCTTGCGTGGATTCTGCATGCGTCACTCCCAACGTAACAGCAGCGACAGGCGTATGTTTGCCACTGTACGTAAGTTGCGAGGAGAAATGTGCGTCAGCCCGTGAAGTCAGAAGCAGGGGCTCGGAATTCCTCCGACGTACTTTATAGATGATGACGTTTATTATTACGAGAAGCCCATTAGAAAAGCTTGCGTATGTTTGTGACGTGGTGTACATGCGTGTTTGCTACTTGCGCGCACCACTGTACAATCTTGCGTCTGCACCTACGTAAAGGCATTTAACACAGAGTCGTTTTTACGTAGCGAAGAGCATTGCTACAGATGCAAAACTTCGGTTATCATATCCTTAATATCTGCGGCGTGAAGTACCCTGCCATAAAGATAGGTGCTAGACCTGTAAATGTGCTTTTTTAATCAAGGGCTCCTGGACACTGACGTCATCATGATGTCACTATGACGTTGCATAACATGAGGTCACATGATGCCGTCATCACATGACATCGTCGCTTGGTCAAAGGTTGGGTCGATCACGGAGGCAGTGCAAAACCAGGCGACCGACAGAAAGCTTGCTAGGCCTCCAATCCTGGAGACATAGGCCCGTATTCACAAACGCTCCTCGACTCGAAACTCGACCTCAAGGGGTCCTTGAGAGCTGTTTCGCGTTGGGATTTCTGCAACGCGAAAAGTTTCAAGGGTCCCTTGAGGTCGAGTTTCGAATCGAGGAGCGTTTGTGAATACGGGCCATAGAAATACCTCGTTACGTGCAGAATGCTTTCGGAAGGAGGCGGTGGATGATCAATACAAGGACTGACCAGAAAAGAAGATGGCTTTCAGCTTTAAGTCTTCTTAGTCCAATGCATAAAAGGAAACCCGTTAGCTTTTTGCTTATCGTCTTCGAAAAAGTATTTGCGACACCGAAAAACACATGAAGAGAAAGCATAGTGAGCTGGCGTAGTTGGCAATTATTGTAACTATCTAACATGATACAGGCGAGCAGGGACGCGAACTTTTAGAAAGCACCAACAACGCCACAGTTAAACTAAGTTTTATTGCACACAAAATGCCTTTTTATCCTCCAGAGGAAGCCACTAGTACCAAAGCCTAACAATAAGCAATCAGCCGGGCGATAATTCCACAGCAGCTAGACCAAGATAGTGAGTCGGACGAGTTGGTTGAAGCTGATTTCCTTGAAACAGAGGGTTAGCAGAGGAGTGCGCGGCCAGCGCATGCACTGCGTAGCCCTCTTGTTCTCCCTCGTCTGCTAACGTGCTGCTGTCAGAAAATGAGCAGCTAAACCACACATGAACAATGTTTAGTTGAAGTCTGGCGCTGTTGGTGCCTTTTTAATAGACCGTTTCCTTGTTCGCCGACATCCTGTTTGACAGTTATGAAGAGTCTGATAGCAAATACACACACACGAACATGCACGCACACGCATGCACACACACGCACACACACACACACACACACACACACACACAAACACAAACACGCGCGCGCGCCGCGCTGCAGTCGTGGGACCAAATTAGCGAGCGCGAACTGGCGCCTAATTATTCATTATGAGGCGTAACGACGTAGTCAAACCAAAAGTTCTTCTTAGCTGAATAGTAAAATTCGGCTTCTCCCATGGTGAAAGGAGGGGACACATACACTTGATTTCCGCTGAAACCCACGGGCTACTGTGCATCGTCATGAGGGAAAAAAAAATTAGAGGGCGCTAAGCTTCGCCTTGAAGAGTAGAATAGTCGGGTCCAGTGCGCATCGCCTTCTCAATTGCTAGCCTAGCTTCCGTTCTCGGTGCCTGCCTGAACCGTGCCGCAAGAAAACTAACGGCTGTGTGCGTAACAATGGCCGTCACAAACAAGCCTAAAATATGTACTCTACTGCGGGTACAGCCGCAAGTTACCCACTGCGCCATAATTCATAATTTTGCGAATCAGCGAAACATGCGAACCTACGTAGCTGCTCACTTTGTTGTTACTTTTGCTGATGAACATTAATAAATATGTCTCAGCACTTAGTAAAGAGTGGCCTTTAAAACACCCGCTTGTTGTGCAATTCACGTCTTTCAGCGCCTGCCACAATCGTACACGTCTACCGCGCAATATCACATGCGCTAGTGAGAATTCTACCACTACATGTGATTCATTGATGCAGCTTTTTTTTTTGTCTGAACCAGATTCAAGTAGTGGAATACCTCAGTGGTGAAAGAACTGCTTACCACAAAAAAAGGCCGGGGTGCGAATGTCACTCGAAGTGAATATTTTTTATTATTTATTTTATTGACATCTTTCTCAAATTTTAGCTCATGAACAACGCTGAAGACCGGAATTTCTGCGGAATGAGCTCTGTAATGATATCGCGTTAATAAATGAATGACCATGCCCAGAAACAAAATGAGAAAAAATGAGGACACTTGCGCTTCACGAGTAGAACGCTATAGCGTGAGCGGGACCCGTCCGCATGGTCTCATTCCTTGCCAAGTTTCGTTGTCGTGTGGACACCTCACCCGTGCCGCGACGAAAGGAACGTCTAGGTTCGCAATATTAGCCATATGAGACTCTCCCAGAATGCATGCGTATTTCAAGCGCAGGTTCGAAGTGCCCCCCTGAGTTATTATTTATAATATCTTGGGGGAATCAATGCCGAGTACACACGTCCATTAGACAATACAGGCTGCTTCACACTTTGGTGATGCTGTTGCAGATCATTTTGATTAATTATATTGGAGCGCTTTGTGATGGGTGGGCCTTAGAACGATCCACTTTTTGGTAAATTTATATGCTGTTATGCCTGGTCCCAAATTTGGTTGAATCCATTGTTACACGTCGTCGACGGGAGACATCACAGCTGATGGCGACGAAGGCACTGCTTAGCTTTTTAAAAGAAACGAACTTCGCCAAGCGGCAGTGAAAGTGATGTCACACACTAAGCAAGACTGACGGACTCCGAAGCACTGACATTGTGTGAGCTTTGTTATGTTCTCTTTCTCCCTCTTTCCTCTCCATCTTTCAGTCTCCCCATCTTGTTCCCATGTGTAGGGTAGCCAACTGGTTGTCATAAACTGGTTAACCTTCCTGCCTCGTCTTCTCTACGATTTCTACTCGCTAACTTTCTAATACGCAGTATTATACCTGCTAACTGGACTTTTTGCACTATGTGGCGTTTGTACAAGGTTAATCCCAGAAGCAGTTTGAATCAGGTGCGTGGCTGTGCGATAAAAAAGCGTTGTTTAGAATCGCACTCGATTCGAAGATTTTTATTTGTTATTGACTTGCATCCATCTCAAATATTCCCTCACAGAAAACGCCGTTTTTTGGCTCACAACTGACCACGTCGCCGCTGGCACCGTAATTTCCATGAAGTGAGCTTTCTCACGCTATCGCGTTAAAATTATGAACGAAGGACTAAACAGGAAGTGAAAAGCAGATCGGCAGTATGCTTTCATAAACAGACACCTCGATTTTTTTAGCCATAGTCTCCGCTATGCCACCTAGTATCACATAGACATGAAATTCATACATAGCTAAAATATGCTATATGGAAACCTGCAAAGCATATGCTGGAATAAAGACATCGTGCAAGATAATTTAGTGAAGCGAAGAAATAAACGTCAGGCAACATCGCAGGATGCCTAAAATTGCGTTTATTATAACCGAATGTGACGTGTGAATATATACAGGGTTAAGTAATGCACTTATATCATGCTGTGTTATATAATGGAACATTAGCCTTCATGAACAACACTATGTGCCAACTACAACGCGTTGTGAACCCTGAATTTGGCGGATGTACAGTATGACATGCCGGTGCATGGAAGACCCGTTTACGAACCATGTGTGAGACCTGCTTCGCAAGAAAAGGCAAAAGCGTTGTCTATACAACTCAAGTCAAGTGCGTGTATAGATTGGGCAAGTGTATAATTAGTCAATATGTGTGTGCCAGCAGAGGTGTGAAATGGCAGAGATATAAGGCGGACTGTTATCAATTTTATAAATTCCTGTAACTGGGGTTGAAATGAACATGGTGTGATGCACGCGTGGTTCGCCCTGAGCGACCCTAGCTTAATGATGTTCACCGTCGTCGTGTACGTACATTAGAGCACATTCCACTCAGGCTTTCTTTCCTTGCTCCTGTCTGCATGCAATGGCCACAAGGATGCACTATTCGGATTCTCGGACCTACAAACCAAGTCATCTTGAAATATGACGCGTGGCGCTTCTGTATAGCTCCGTCATCTTTCTGACACTTTTCAAGTGCAATCTGAGTGAGAAAATAGGAAACTACCATATAATTGAATTGATTTTATTTAAGGCATTAACTTCTCATCGAGTCCTTCCAAGTGTTCAAGTTTGGGATCTAGCACAGGTAACGTAAACTTAGGTGCTTTATCTTATAAAATCATTTTGTGATATGGATCGGTAACTCTTCAAGAAAAATACTCTCCACTGGCTATTTGGCGCTCATTGTACTTCGGGCCACGGGCACCATTAGAAACTATATTAAGGCTATTAACAACCCTGCCATTAAATTATTACGTCTCTTTATTCTCTTCTTGAAACAAGCGATGGCAGCTTCCGTGTGACGCGCTCCATCGTGGAAGGTATGCATTCTCCTTTGTAGCGTATTAATAAAGTCTACGATGCATACGTTAACTGTTGTATAGCGCCAAATAATTTCCTCCTTTATTTCTAATACCCAACAAAGTGCGTGCTAGCACTTTGTTTCATTTGCTTCGTAAATGCGCTGAATCGGCTCTTTAGTTGGATGCTACAGAAAGCTCCTGCAGCTGCTTCTATTTTCAGCGCATCAAAACAGAGTGGTTTAGTTCAAGTAGTAGTTTCATTCATGATGGTGATCAGCGTTTGAATGTGCGTTATGATTCCATTCTTCTGACGCTCCATGCTCCTGGTTAGACCGACGGAAACTACTGTCTTCTATAGGTTTTCTGCGCTGTGTGTGTTTGGGGGGCTTCTGTTGGTTTCGCGAGGCCTTTTCATTCTCACTGTTCGTTACTTCTTGTTTGGGATTTTTGTTGCGTCCACCTGTCTTCTTGGATTTATGTTGTGATGAGGGGGCGGTTCTTCGGTTTGGAGGTTTGGTTACGTTTATTTAGTTTGTAGGGTCTGTGCTCTGGTGTGGACCCGGGGCGTCCGGTGAAATTGGAGGTTTCATTGCGCAAGGTTGATTTGGAAGGCTTACGTGGCAGGATAATTGGGGGGCCTGTGGGAAGTTTGGTGGTTTTACCAGGTTTACCGCTCGACGGTCTTGAAGATTTACGTGGACATCCTCGTGCTCTGTCATTGATATCATATAATTGATCTTCTTTTGCCCACTCATCCTCTTTAGGTCGATGATTCTTCACTTCTGGAAGAGCAATTGTGTGAATGAATATTCCCCCCTTACATAGTGAAGCGTTGTCATGAAACCAGAATTTCCATGCCAGAACAGACATCACTGATTTCGGAACTGCAGCATAAACACTAGCAAGCAGGCGTTACGGTACTAACTAACCCAGCAAGTGTACTGGTTGGTTCCAATCAGTCCACGTATACCAGTACATAAAACAAAACTATCAATCAGCAAGTGACAAGAGGACGTAAGCAAGTGGCAAGAAAGAGGATGTCACAATACCAACTCGTCCAACATTTGTTTCACGGGATGCGGAAAAGTGTATTTCTGATCGCAGTTATTTGCCACTTGATGTATTGTCCATGGCGGTAATACAAGGTGAAAACTCTAGTCTTCTTATTAAGCCCTAGGTTTAGGCCCCCTAAAAACTTTTTCTTCTATTCGCAAAGCAGGAAGTTTCAGAAACCATTATCAACCCGACTCATATTCAAGTACGTTCACATCAAGAAATATATCCAGCACAACTGATATGTGGCCACTGGTACTAGTGTCCTGTGTACAGGGCTAAGCAAACCTCACGTTTTTCAAGACTTTTTCTGGTACAGACCAATATTCAGAGAAGACTTCGTTCGTATTCAAACTTATATTAATCACATCCTGACAGCGCACTTCGCGAACTATTCTGCAAATAGACTGCAGTATTGTTTGCAGTGGGTGTGCGGAAAGGTTGCTTTTGTTGTTTATGGCATCTCGATGTGTTAATACCAAATTGAAAGTGGTGATCGTAAGTAGATTCCGTAGCTCTATTTGATGCATTTGCTTGAACGCTTTCACGCCATTTGCTGCGTTTGTCGCTTTGATAATCATCGTTTTTATTTGTTATTTTGTTTGTATTTTATGGCAGTCTTAGTGCTATCGTTTGGAAATGTCGAGTACGTATTGTTGCATCACCCCTATGCAATGGCCGCATTGGTTCCTAGTATATTGAAATAATTAGATCAAAATAGGTCAATAATGGCGTTCTGTAGAGGTCAATTTTTCAAACTGTTTGTACTTCAATATGTTCAGGGTGTGTATAAAAGGTATTGAACACAATTTTGCAGACGTGACTGCACGTAGCATTGGGCTCGACCACGCGCGCTGTTGCGCGGTATTTGACTTTCAGGGTGCGCCAAGCGCCAGTCGCCTGCGAGCGTTTGTTCAGGCTAGATCGTGCTTTAGTGAGCCGCTGTTGAGTGACTAGGTGCAAGTGCAATAAGTTTCGATTGAACAGTGGTACTACACCACATTTTGCGCAGACCTGACGATACGTGACGGTAATCGACATCGCAACGATTATCCGCCCCCTTATAGCCCCCGCCATGGCATTATGAGGTTAATTCCTATTCTCAAAATTGAAGTCGTTCATGAAACGGCACCTCCACTGGACTCCAATAGCTGTCGAAGGAAGTTCCACGTGTGCCCTTAAGGACACTCCAGAATACGCCTACCGGGAAACCCTGTCGAGTCGTAAAAAATCCGTTCGCAAATTTTGTCGACGCTCTAGGAATCTGCTTCTAAGATTTTGAGTCATTTTAGCAATATGTCTGATAAATATATTCTTTCGAAACTTTTCCCAATAATTTTATACAGCTGGCTGAGACGTATTTGCGCAAATAAAAAACCGGTGAATACAAGAAAGAAGACGAAGACAGGACAGCGCGTGTCTTCGTCTTATTTTTTGTGTTCATCGCTTCTTATTCGCGCTAATTTGTCTCAGCCAGGTATCGATGACAACCAACCAAACAATTAATTCACTTTATGCAAACCCACAAGATCGCTCGATCATTTAGTCGTGCTTTAAGTTACTTACCACGACATTTTTTTCGCAGAAAAATCGTATACAAATACTCTGTTCTTGTCTTGTCGACATCCAGTGTAGAAAAGTTGTCGTCGCATCTTTCCCCCGAAAATTGTTCGCGAAGTCAAGCCAAACCGCCTGGCAGCATCCACCCCGCATAAGCCAAAACCTGCAGCTCCTACGTCTTGGCTTTGGCTTTGGGAATATGGGCTTTGGCACTGGTTTCGGTTTGTCAATTGGTATTGACACTGCAATATAATAGAAAAACCGTCAGTTAGGAGCACTCCTTTAGCAAGAACATCTTTTAATGGGCAATACACAGTACTTGGTGTTCTTGTTGGTGATTCCTACGTTCTCCCGCGCTCCCTGAACCATGTTTTAGATGAGCTCTGCTTGACAAAGTTAATACTGCAAGCATACATGTTGCTCCGATGTTCAAACTGACCAACTGTTAAATATTCTTCTCATGACGCAACCTACCCACATCCCTATTTCCTTCTTAATGTCCACTAAAATGTCCCCTAGCTACGCCTCTTTGTTCTCTGTTCAACTCTGCTGTCTTGATATTAAATGCGAAGCATTTCCTTTGCGTTTCTATCTATCTATCTATCTATATCTATCTATCTATCTATCTATCTATCTATCTATCTATCTATCTATCTATCTATCTATCTATCTATCTATCTATCTATCTATCTATCTATCTATCTATCTATCTATCTATCTATCTATCTATCTATCTATTTATCTATCTATCTATCTATCTATCTATCTATCTATCTATCTATCTATCTATCTATCTATCTATCTATCTATCTATCTATCTATCTATCTATCTATCTATCTATCTATCTATCTATCCGCCTACATCTGGGTGCTCTGGTGATGCCCTCCTTAACTTGGGGTAGACCAAACATTTTATGGGAGGGTCACCTCAGAAAGTTGTGGCGCACCTAACCTATGAATTACTCTCTGAGCAGACAAAACAAATGACACCCAACGCATATGCTGCGCAGAATCACTATCTTTATGGCACAAAACGAGTGCCAAACTGGACTACTTGGAGCAAGAGTACACGTGTAACAACCCGCCCACGTGGGTTTCTCTTCATTGGCAATAAATGTCCGCGAGTGTGGCTCGTGGAGGCACGTGCCTCATGCGGCGCACGTGCTCGTGAGGACGCGATTGTCACGACTGGAATAACCTACTTTCCAGCATACACAGAGCTGTTCTATTTTTGAGCGCGTGTTTTGCGATACCGAACAAAAAAACTTCAAAGCATAGTACCGAGTCACCTACACAAAATTCGCACGAATTGTCTGTGGGAAGGGCTGCGTTATTATCACATGCTATGGCCGTTGATTCTGGGAAGATAGAAGTGGGAAAGACTATTTTTCAATGTTTCGTGGCACCCTATTGCAAAGATGAAATTTGGTGATCTTGGTGGTTTTTGCAGGTAAAAAACTGGGGAATTCGTTAGTGAACTGGGGATTTCCAGTGGTCACAAAACTCGAAATGAAAAAAAGTGATAGCGCTTGTTTTTGACATCTACTTTCTTGTGTGTAGTTATTTCTTGTCACGCCTAAATCTCTAATGATATCGCAGTGGGTCAAGCGAAGGAACAACAACATCGTATTGTGAACACTTTTCTGAAGAATTGTTTGAGAGTTCTGCAAAGAAAAAAAAAAACACTCACACTTCTGTAGCTCGTTTGTTAAAATTGTATTTATGGTATGCTTTGTTTCACCCGTGCATGCACATAAAATTTCGCTTATGCACTAAGATCTCTTTCTACATAATATTGTAATATGTAATATTTTATGTAATAAGTCGCTTTCCTATGTATTGTTCGAGAATTCATGTACTGGACTGATTGTTAGAAATGTGCTGCTTGTGTACTGCCCTGCAACGGCCGACAGACCACCGGTGTCAGTAAATAAAAAAAAGAAACTATGGAACTCTCATGTCGATGTACTCACCCATATTGCAGGCGTTAGAGCAATCATCAAATGTTTCAAATCGGTTGGGACATTCATGACATACGAAACCTTTTTCGCAATCGTTGGTTTCGTTGCTATAGCTCCAACTTAAAAGGATGGTGTCGCAGCCTTCCACGGTTGTTGCCGTTTGGCATTTGATTTGTAATTTTGGGGTGCCTGAAATACAGCAGTGAATGCGTTTGTCATATTTTTCTATCTGATCTTTCTGAAAATATAAGTTCTCATTTGGAAACACAATTTCATTCACTCCATAAAACTTACACATACATAAACACAAAGAAACGTAGCGCTTCTGTACTTTATAATATATGGAGTCACAGATCTATTGACCAAAATGGTTCTGTGTATGATCAAAATGGTTCTGTGGTTCACTGCCCAAAGTGTAAAACGCTTAGTTTTATACTTTGGGCAGTGTTACTGAGAAGACGAAGCTCTGACGAGCTGTTCGTGTTTCAATAGGCTTTACGGGGAAACTGCGAGAAAAAAATTTTTCAATAGGCGTGGTCTTTCAGCCTCCGATAACAAAAGGTTACAGTCAGAACTTGTGCTCAAACGGAGATTGAGAACTGGAAATAGTGTTTGCTTCAGTTCTTCACAAATGCTCAAATATTTCGTTGCAAGCACTTCAATTCAGGAAAATATAAGGGGGCCTCTCACCTCTACTGACGGGGCTCGCAAGGTGCTGTGGAATGACATGCGCACTCAGAAGAAGGCATAATACATGCGCATTTACCATGATTGTCGAAAATAACGTCTAAGCAAGTGACTACGCAGAATAACACGCTTGGTATTTCAATGTTCTTTCTTGCTTCACAAAATTGAGCAAGACGCAAACATAGAACACATAAACAAGCTCATATAAATCTCCATGCTTGCGTTGCTCTCCGCACCGTGGTATTGAGGAACAAATGAGGCATGTTAAAGACGACAGGCTGCAGTACGGTGGGCGTGCTGTAGAGTTCGAAGCGCTACCGTATTGTATTATCCTCGAGGTGCTTACATTTATTCTGTCCTTGAAAGTATCGCGGTAGCTGTGGCACAACAAAAGCAACAATTCGGAGAATATTTTAGTGGATCGAAGTGATACAACGACAGCATAAAAGAAGCGGTGCGTAAGCGCCTGCGAAGTCAGATGTACCACATTGTTATTTATCATTGTAGGTGCGGGTCATATACCTGTGAGCTCTTTGTGTTTCAAGTTGTGTTTCAAGGATGTCACATGTGGCGCGTAGCAACATGGCACGCTCGCACTAACGTGTGTGCTTTGGGCCACAGTATGTATGACGCTAATACTGTAGAACCCCGCTGATACGTTTTTGAGGCAACCGTAAGAAATAAACGTAAGAGCCGGCAATAGCGAGATCCGAGAAACAGGGAAAAACGAAAAAAAATATTTTGTGGCACAGAATCTTATTTCAATGCTTACGCTTGAAAAAATCGTGCAACGTTGTTTGGTGCGTTTACTCATGCCCGAGCAGCAAGAAAGGTTTTTCGAGCACAGGTAGTGTCATATCATTATAGTAAATTCAGTTCCACCAAGGTCGACACCTTGCAAGCGGTCACTTTTGTCACCGGATTGTCACCGGATACGACCGCGTCTCCAAGCGGTAAGGTAGCACCCACAACCCATGGTTGTCGCACAACCATGGCTCGTCGTAGACGATCTAACTCCTCGCGAAAGTTAAAGTACCCCGCTAGCGATCGTCAAAGACGACGACCCCTACTCCCACCAAATCCTAAACATCGTTACCGGTAGATGCATTGGCGCACTCCGCCACGATCTAGTCCACGGATAGGACCGTGCAGCTGAGAATGGTAGCATCCGCACACTGTAAGCAAAAATGAGTCGAGATGGGAGTTTTATCAGTTTATATTTGGAAAATGACAGCGCACAGAAAAAACGAAGACAAGGAAGAGATGCAACACACACAGCGCTGCACTCACAACTGCCAGTTGCGAGTGCATCGCTGTGTGTGTTCCACCTCTTCCTTGTCTTAGTTTTTTCTGTTTGCTGTTATTTTTCAAATATGAATACGCACCAACTCACCCAACTTGCTATTTTGTTTATCAGTTTATTAGCCCCAAAGTTCTCATGACCGAATCATTTACTCCGTCATTACGGAGTGAATGCGGCATGTCTCCATTATGCTGCCGTTGGGAAGTGACGGATTATATAAACGACATAACCTTATTATACTCCCCTGCGGGGTATCTGCTCACGTTGTGACGAACTCCCCATGGAAGTTCCAAAAACCAGTTTTGGCAGTGACGTGCGTGCGTGTGTGTATGAGTGTCCACCTCTGTTTAGCGCGTCCCTGTGGAACTCCAGTTCACCGAGGTAGTGCAACGAAAGGCCGATTGTGTTTTGTGTAGACGTGTAGGACTATTTTCCGCACTGAACCGCTCTGGACAGAGAAAAGTTCTACTCACGCCAGCGCCCGACCACGAACA
>JALIZH010002513.1:0-16927 GCA_030522465.1 Rhipicephalus appendiculatus
TCACTCGGACCCGGAAATTTTTATTATGTATTTTATTTGCGTCTTTCTCCATTTTTCAGTCACGGACAAGATGATGTTTCGCCCACAACCAACGACGCCGACGCCGACACCGACGCCTGAATTTCTGTGAAACGAGCTCTTTAACGCTATCGCGTTGAAAGTTCGCCCACAATTGGACGGGCAATTTACGCACATACCGTTGTTCATTTTACTTTTTATTCTTAGGCTGGCACCGACTATAGGCATATTTGATCATTGTGAGCCGAAGCATCAAGAGTGTGAAGGTGCGTGGGTTATCTGCAATGTGAAGAATGATCGCGTAGTGGGCACTCTGGGAGAGTTTAAAACGGCAAAATGTTCCTCACATGGGCAATACTTTCCTCGCCGCACTGTTGACGTATCTACCAGAAAGCAAACGAGTACAATGCAAACTGAACCCGACTCGGTTATAGGTACGTCCGGCTCTTGAAGGCGAAGCTCATCCGTACACCAAGTTATTTATTAATCATGAAATGCTTTTATCCTTTTTTGTCACCCGCCTTCAAATGACCCTTGAGCTATTGTCAGCGCCGTTTTTCTGGTACTTCCGACCAGACATCCGGGAATCTGAACAAGATCATAAGGACATTCAGACGAGACCATCCCATTAAGTCAACGATATATCCCGGCAATCAGCCAAAAATTTTGGTATGGGTATTCCTTTGGTATTGTTCCCGTTGGTATGCCTTTGGTATTCACCCTCTTCATCCAGGACCGCAATACATAACTTGGCAACGGTCCAATTACAAAATATATGGATTCAGACTTCTTTTAGTGTTTGTTCACATTATCATAAAGATGTGACATTGTGTACACTGAAATCTTATTTATGATTTACGATCGCGGCGTTTCACAGCCAGATAGGGCACTATACACTTGCTCGTTATAACACGGGCGGTAAGCCACCGCCGTTTTGAACGCCATAGGTGGGCGAGTAAACGGTACACAGCCAGACGTAGCGCTTTCGTGGCGCGGGCTGCCGCATTCTTCAAGAGATGGCACCGCGCTGCGTGGAGCACGGCGCGACAGCGGAAGGACAGTGACAGATTAGGTGTTATTGCATAATTTTAACTTGCCTGTACCACTACCTTAATGAGTAGACAAGCCACTAGGGTAAAAATTAATTGGCTTTATTGCTTTGAACTGGTTTTTTTCTTGCCAGTTCATTCGGTTTTTGTTTAATTTTCTTTTTTCCAACCACTCCCTGGCTGAGGTGTGCTCGTAGGCTGACGACTTCTGTGCACGTGTGTTTTGGACGTGTAGCGCATTCATTTAGTTTTCTGGCATCAGGACAAAGGCTGGGGTCACTCATGAGCCAATCGAGTGAAAAAAAGGTACAAACTCAAGCTCGTGGACGTAGCCTCGTAGTACTGGCGGGAGGGCTAAATGACGTCTTGTATAAGGAATCGTCAGGACTAGCGACAACCTTGGCGAAAGGGTTCAATGACATGCGCACCGTGACCCTCCAGGTGCGGATTGTAGTATGAACGCTATCGGAGGTACCAGTACCAGTGCGCGACCACACCTACAAAGAGCGGTTGTCGACGCAAACAAGGAGGTATGGCGAATGAGTCTAGACAAAGGTTTCGATGTAGTGGAAATAAACAGGGAGGTGCCCAAGTGGGGTGGTTTCGAAAGAGACAGAATCCACTTCGATAAGAGGCTCACTCATGAGGTGGGATGGCGACTGGCTAAACGTGCAGTAGGTTGCGCAAAATTTTTTTGTATTGCGAAAAACCACAATAAAAGCTAAAATGGAAGAGGGAGAAAGCGCGTGTTGCTATGGTACATATACATGCAGAGCGGCATGAAAAAAAAGGAAAATGGTTGAGATTGATAAGCAGTTACATAAAGAACAGATAGGCGTTTACGCAGTTACATAAATACACCTGAGCGAATTGGAAGAGCCACCATATAATGAAAATTAATTTGAGAAGGGTGCAATAGGATAATATCAGAACGGAAAGGTGGGTTTGTATAAATGATAATCCACCTTGGAGCCGAATGGGATACAGTAGAACAAACGTGTTCAGAGGCCCTCTTGATTGCAGGCACAGTAGGTGGAAAGAAATTGTGGCTAGGGGTAGCTTACTTGTGGACGGCGATTAACCGCAGAGGAAAAAAAAGCAGGAGATAGTGGAATCTATCAGTGAGGTTACAGGGGAATATGGTAATGTGGCTGAAACCATCCTTCTAGGGGACATCAGTGCCCACATGCACGACTTTGACGGATATTGATACACCAATGGGAAGTTATTCCTAGATCTCTGCGAGCAACATACTCTTGAGGTAGTTAACACGGAGCCTAAATGTGATGGGCAGATCACGTGAGATGTCGGCAATACGAAATCGATTATCGATTATTGTGTTTGCACAGTAAGTCCAGTAAAAAGAGTTATGTGGGCAAGTTTGATTCGTGCCGTTGTTAACTGCTGGAAAACAAAGTCCATTTACCTTTGAATACAGTAACTTCACATGCGAGAACCACGAGATTGTGTTCCGATGAAAATATTACATGTTGTAGCTTCTGATAATATTTGCTGCCCATAATGCCTGGCATTATGGACATCACCAAAGACAGCCAGTATCGACGGCATCTGCATAAATTCGTGTTTTC
The DNA here is from genome assembly GCA_030522465.1 of Rhipicephalus appendiculatus. NCBI lineage: Eukaryota > Metazoa > Arthropoda > Arachnida > Ixodida > Ixodidae > Rhipicephalus > Rhipicephalus appendiculatus. The sequence goes on from JALIZH010002513.1 coordinate 2,657, forward strand.
GTGGGAGAGCGTCGTTTTTCGCAAATACTTAATCATAGAAACCGCATTTTTTTAAAAAAAAATCAGGAGCCCTTGTGCTACCGGTAAAATAGAGGCAAGCGAAGTTTTCCGAGTGCGTGCCGGAAGTACTGCGTTTGTAAAGACGATAGTCTTTCTTGGGATACTTCAAAGCAAAAATTTTGGTCTGGCTGTCTGTCTGTCTGTCCGTGACCCGATTCAGCCAATTCAGCTACTCGGTAAAAGTTTAACCACTTTCTGAACGCCCAGCCATCTTGAACTGGTGTTTGCGTTCATACTTGTGAACATATTCATTCAAAAAGCAAATACTACGCATACCTGAGGCGCAACATTAACATGTAAGTGTCAGGTCGTGTGTTCTTTTTATTAGAAAATACATAGGTAAGCAATTCTAAAGACCCTGGTGTTTTATAGGCTGCGCTGAAAATGCGACGCTGTGCACGAACTGCGGCGCTTTGCACGAAAAAAAGCCCTGTGCGGACGATAAGGTGCTGCCGCTGGCAGTTGCCCTTGGTCACGGTGTAATGCCCTTGGTTCAACACAAGCTCATGTTTTTCAATGGCGTCCATATCTCGCGCAGCGCCTCCTCTATTTTATCAACGCCAGCCAGATGCGGCCAATTTAACGTAGAGTAGGCGCTGTCTGAGGCAAGGCAAAACATAGTAGTACGGCCGGCACAAGACTATCGTCTTTCGACTACATTTGCAGCGAAGCACGCAGATACGCAGCCATTTTTTTCTTTTTCTTTCTTCTAAGAGCAGAGCCGTTCCTTGCACCGGGTAGTGCGAACACGAATAATCATGTCACAGGCCGTAGCCAAGTTGAGTGTATTAGCCTCCCCCCCTCCCACCAAAATAGGATGGTGGGGGGATGTTGTACCGAGAATAAATAATGAAAATAGGTGTTTACTGGCCGGCATCATGAACTGGTACGCGGTCGCTTCGTGCTCTTTTTCTTTTTCATGTTGCGCTTCGCTTTCACAACTCGTGCGCCGGTTTGTACCGCGAGGAATGCAATGACTATGATGGGCGCCACTGTTGCGTAACTGAAGATTACGTAAGAACTTCTCACCTGAGTAAAATCACGTAACACCAAGCAACTAGTCATCTTGCCAAAATGACGTAACGTCACGTAATATTTAGTCATGTGGCTAATATTACGTAAGAACTGTCACATGACTAAAATCCCGTAACATGTAGTCACTTGACTATAACACGTGCATCAAATAGTAACGAGACTAAAATCACTTAATGTGTATCAAATATTCACGTGACTAACAATAAAGGAACATCACGTAACAGCTAACCATATGACATGTTTCCGCCATGATCTCGTAACTAGTCACTGGACATGTTGCCGCCATAAACCACGTAACAGCTAGCCATATGACTAAAATCACGTAACATCACCTTACAATAAGTCAAGTGACTGAAATCACGTAACACCGCTTGACCAGTCACGTGTCATGTTCCCACCAGAAAACACGTAACAGCTAGTTATGTGACTAATATAACATCACTACTATAACATCACAGCTTTTTGTAATTAGTTGGAATCATTCCACGACCCACTCGTTACGCAATTCGCATTGTGTCACGCATGGTTGTTCTTTTACAGTTCTACGACGCTATGTCACATGAGTTAACGTCGTTCTTTCCCGACATGAAGCCTCTATAGCGGGGGTCTCAAAGTCACCTCAGTCAGCGGGGGCCGCAGGCACACAATTTAGTCGCGCATGGGCTGGGGCAGTGAAGAAAGAAAAGCAAGGGGTGGGAGAGCAGTTCGCACAAATTATCAGAAAACACTGCCATTTCAAAGAAAACCTTTCGAATATATCTTATACAGGTAATTCCTGAAGATTTGGTCTAAGGATTCCAGCATGTCGATACCGATCTCCAAAATGACGAAAATGTGGATGCCGATTCTCACATATAGTTTTTGTTTCATGGTCATGTTTCACGACGTGGCGGCCACACGAAAACAATACTTTAGACCAGTCACGCCTGTGCAACAGAACACTAGGCAGCCACGGAGTCGGCCCAGGTTCGAAACCAAGTTCCAACCTGGATATTTTATGTCATTCCGTCTTTTTTTTTATTTCATGCGATAGCGGTTACGGACGCTCGTCCGCCGCGGTGGTGCAGTGGTTATGGTGCTCGGCTGCTGACCTGGACGTCGGGGCTTCGATCCTAGTTGCGGCGGTCGCATTTCCATGGAAGCGAAACGCTAGCGGCCCGTGTAGTGTGCGGTGTCAGTGAATGTTAAAGGATACCCGATGGTTGAATTTAGCGGAACTCTCCTCCACGGCGTCTCTAGTAATAAATCGTGGCTTTGGGGTGTAAAACCTCATATATTATTAGCGGGTACGGACACCGGCGGCGACGGCGGCGATGGCGGACAACTACGGCGCCAAAAACAGCCGTTGTCATCTCATAACAGCTTTCGCTGTAAAACGGCGCTTCGCCGACAAACCCACGATCGACAGAACATCAATAGTTGTTAAACGGCGCATACTCAAAGATGTGTAGCCGGGAAATCTACGAGCGCTTCATTTTATGCGCTCGCCGGAGCCGAGTTTTTTTGCGTACGACGCCGTGTGTACGACAAGGCCACCGAGATATATGATTTATAAAAGCTTCGCTTGACATTAGCGTGGAATAAGCTCTACGCGCATAGTCCGACATTTCATGCGATCGGTGCTGTGAACTAGGGCTGAAAAGCCGTTTCAAGTTGGGGGCTAAGATTGAAGTATGGGAGACTATGGAAACATTTAAATTTTGGTGTTTTTGTGGCCACTAAAAACCGGTTTGCGATGAAACTGTTGTGTTGCGGATTTATCAACTCAAGTGACTCAGCTTTCAGCTAGTTGCAGATACTACTCTTGAAATGGAAGAAAGTCGTTGCAAACACCTTGTCTTCATTAAAAATTTTCCGGTGTATGCCATCGTAGAACAAGTTGGTTTTGTCCGCAGCAGCACGTCGAAGCGAGAGCTAAGCGCTGTTAACGACGACCAATTGGCATCACTGATACCACGAGCGTGTTTTCGCAGGTTGAAAGCCTGCTGCGACCTCGTTTTTTTAAGGCGAAAGCCTTAGATGCGTCATCAAACGAGAAAAGTAACCGTCCGTGGCGTCGTTGTCAACTCCCAGTGAGGTAAAAAAATATGATGACGTCATTATAACATCAAAGATCGCCAAAGTTCTGTGACGGCATTGTGACGCCATCATGCCGAAAAATAGCGTGACACGACCTCATGATGTCATCCCATTACTTCGTCGTTTGGTCATAGTTAGGCCGATTACGGATGCCGTGGAGCACCACATTAAGTGCAGAAGGCATTCAGGGGGATTGATACGGTAGACTGCCAAGAGAAACAAGGAAAACGTCACAGTTTGACCGCAAGGGCGAGTAAATGACTGCGATAGAAACAACTTGGAATTTAATACGAATAAAAGCTACCAGTTGACACCTTTAGGGAACACGGCCGCTAGAGCAAGCCAAGTGACCTTTCGTGTGGTATATGACTTCCACTAAAAGTTGGTGATGAAAGCGCAACACTTAGAAAGCTATTAGGCATCTTTCAAACCCCATAAATATATAAACGCGCGAGCGCTGGCGACCACGTCTTCAATCAGTCAATTTTTAATCGTCGCGTCAAAAATAACCTTCTAGGCTTCACGCTTCTAGGCTATTTGTTAATCTATCTATCTCTCTATATAAATATATATATACGCGTTCCAAGACAGAGCTCTGTGAACACTGCTGGACTACAAGGAATACCTTCGGCTTCCCCAATGCTATGACGCTGGCTGGGGAACAAAGGTGGAGGAAAGGACAACACCTGGAATCGTGGTTCATCTATCGCGACATATCGGCTTGAAAGAACAACCGCGGCCCTCCCCCCTACCGGAGGTTTGCATATGTGACTACCAGTGGACTGCGCGTGTGTACTTGGTATATTTGGTACCAGTGTATTCTGGGGATGCCATCCGCATAGGTGGCAAAACGTCTATGTTTTTTGTTATATTTTTCTTAAGTCGGAGAACATCTTTTAGAATCGTGAACTGACCCGACTTTTGGCACATTTTTTTCATCTATGCAAGTGCACCCTGCGCCATAATCTTTCCTTTTGCTAATCAGCGCAGGGGCCATGCCACTACCCATCCATAAGACTACATGGGAACATACGCAGCTGCTCAATTCGTAAACGATTTTTCCGATTGACGATTTTTTCTCGATGACGATTAAATATACCTGAGTGCTTTGTAATTGCTGCGTTTCTAAAACTCCCGCTCGTTGCGCAATTTGCATGTTTTGACGCTTGACACGATTCTACGTTTCTCCCTCGCATTAATGCGTTGCTCAAAGAGACTACTTCCACTACATGAAATTCACATAGTGTTTTTTTTTCCCCAAAGAGTTTCAAGCAATGGCCTAGCTTTGTGGCAGAACAGCTGTAGCCGCGCAGAAAGCATGGGTTTGATTCTAACTAGAACCGAAGATTTCTATTTATTTTATTTGCATCTTTCTGGAATATTCGGTCATGGATAACGTGATTTTTCGCTCACAACGAACGACGCCGGCACCGAAATTACTGCGCAACGAGCGCTTCAGGGCCATCGCGCTAAAAAGTGCAGCGCCTGCATATGGGAGGAGCTCATATTTTTTCATAAGTTGTAACCGATTCCAGAGCGGCAGCCGCTGCGAATTTGTTTGTTCGACTTGCTTTGGATCGCCAAGCAAGTCATGCTGCACTATCCAACACTGACTGTAAATTTATTCTTTTTCAGCAGCTTTTTAGGACAATGTCGGGTTGTATTATTTCTGAACAACCTGCAACCGAATTATAGCACAAGAGCTGAGTCGCGGCCGCTGGAATTAGTTGGTCATATCTGACCCAGTATTATGTTAATCTCAGACAATGCAACTCTGTTATTATGTTTTTTTTTAAAGGAATCGCATGAAACGTCCATTTGGCTTTAATATCAGAGGTTTTAATTCGAATTTTCCGAAAGCTAGTTTCCATGTATGTCGCGTTTGTAAAATTTTATATTTTTCAGCACAATTTTCCTTTAGTATGGTGCATGTCAAGGTCACGAAAGGTATTCTTACACAAACGCCAACAACAACGTCGCTGGACATCGAGTTTTGTTATCCTCAGTTTTGCTTGTCTACCTGAAATAAATTCCTGAGTCACAGGTTCATTGGGCAATCGACTAGGTTTGTGAAATTTTCTCAATGTCTTTTTTACCGCAGGCTGAAATAAAATAGTCTAAAAGCAGCATTTTATTTCTTCTGTGTTGTAAAAAATATTGTGATTAAGAGCATGAGGACGCTTGAGCTTCGCCTTCAAGAGTAGAACGCGATAGCGTAACCCGGCCTCGTGCCCATCGCCTTCTCAAATGCTAGTCTAGCTTCGGTTCTCGGTGCATGACTTAACCGGGCCGTAAAGAGACTAACGACTGTGCGCGTAATATTCGCCGTGTCAAAGTATTCTAGAATGCCTACTGCAAGTACAGTTGTTAAGTGCCCACTACGCCATAATTATTCGTTTTGTGAAACAGCGAAGGGTCCTCTACACGTCCGTAATACAACACGCTACCCTACGCAGCTGTTCACTTTGTTGATGCTTTTGCTGCTGATGATGAATGGTTGACTGAGTGCTTTATAAGGGGTCGGCTTTTAAAACGCCCACTCGTTGCACAATTCACATGATTTGACGCCTGGCGCGATTCTACGCTTTTGCCTCGCAATATTTCGTGAGTTATAGACACTCCATTCACGACATGGCATTCATTAGGGCATTTTTAAGATGCAGTTTAAAAAATTAGAGTGACTCTGTGGTATAACACTTGCTTGCCATGCAGATTGCCTGGGTTCGATTGTCGCTCAGATCGGAAAATTTTTATTATTTATATTATTTGCATCCTTCTCAATTCGGTCATGGACAACATGATGATTTTTCGCTGACAACCAAAGACGCCGTCACCGACACTGACGCCGCCGCCAATATTAAGGCGAAACGAGTTCCTTTACGCTGTCGCGTTAATACGCGCAAGTATAAAAATCACGAAGTGGGCAAAACGTGGCCTCGATGGCCCAATATTGTATAACTTTGCCACAAAAAAATATTTTTAAGAAACTAGCTTCAGAAACATTGTTCCGCGTCAAGAAGCTGGGTTAGACAAATTACTTCAAAATCGGGAATTGTTTACCACGACTTCCTGCACATACTTATCGAAATTGACCGAGGCAACACACGACAGCATTGCATATTGGTTCGAGACTGGAGAACTTCAAGGACTGTGCAATTGGTTTTTTTTTCGCAATGAATACGCAAGATCTCAAACTGTAACATGTGCACCTGCTGCTAAAGTCGCATTGCTCTCGAGTACGACATGAAGTTCGGCGTGTTTCTACCCCTGCGAAAAATAACAATTGTGCAATAATGCGATAGCATTTTTTAAGTTCTTAGAAAACTTGAAATTGTTTCCTGGCGGCTTCCAGAAGATTGTGTTCCTTTGCCCATATACTGTCGATTTAGTTTGTTATTGAATGGCTTTAATATAAAGCCTTTGAAATATTCGTGGTAAAAATAACTCACCCATATATCAATGCCAAGTCGTTTTTCTCCGGCGAAGCAGTATATCTTTTTCTTTATCAGACATGTACGCGAAGTAGCAACCGATAGTTGTCGCCGAATATATTGAATCCTACGATTAGGCGCGCGATGTTCATGTTGTCGCCTTTTTATTCTTCAGGTGAAGCTAGGCCGAAATAGTTAACAATACTTCATGAATTTTTTAACGCTCCGATCGCAATCCTTTCTTTAAGAGAAACGGCAATACTAGCGCAAAATGTCACAAAACGTAACACAAACATGGAGGCTAACCTAATCCTTGAATTAGGAGGCTTGTAGTGGCTGGCACTTGGGCGTCGTCGTTTGTATTCCCTGCAATATTCCTTACCGGCCAAGGAGACATCAGAGGCGTCACGCCAGGGAAAGACCAAAGCCTCGTCTGTGTTACTATACCACGACGAACCCAGAAGCGCAACTGGTTATGCAAGCAGGTGAACCGACTCTCGGCGAAGCAGAAGCAGTGCGCGCACGGACCTAATTCGCAGTGCTTAAGTTCACTAGAATAGGGGTACTGGACTCACTGCGCGGTAGCAGCAACGAGGTAGGGGAAGATGCTGGTGTTACCCGTGGTCACAAACGCTACATTTATCTAGACGGCCGCCACACCTGGTGCGCAGTAGTTCTAGAGAGGAGCACAGGAAACAAAGGATGTTTACATTACTGCGTGGCAAGTGTTACGACCGTCGAGATGAATGCAACGTCTGAGAGCGACGCTTGCGCTCTAGGAGATATTGGCACCTTCACGTGTTCTACGTGGTCACGCGTTCCGTCGCGTATTGGACATCACTGCGCCCAATACCCCTCTCGTAGTTCACTGTACTAGTGGTCACACACGCTTCATTGATACTGATATAACTTTCGCTGCTTCAACTACAAAATAAGCTTTACAAGTCAAAGAAAAGACGAAAACCGTAATGGAACTGGCCGGAATGAAACTGCAAAAGTGCGCAAAAAACTGTGGCCTGTTGAGACACAAACTCAAACAGGCGGGAGAAACAACGTCTATCGATGAGGTATCCTGATCTATGGTTCTTGAACTGTCCTGGAATAGACCGTATGCAAAATCTACTACCAACTGGCGTTCGGTGCGCGTATTCCCACCATGTTGAAGGCCAAGCTCGCTTCGCGTGTGCTCACACGTAGCGTACATATCAACGTCTGGCAGCTGATTGGAACGACAATGCCGACATATTTTCGTGTGCAGTGTTGTTCCGATCGAGGTAATTAGGGATGCCGAAACAAAAAAAAAAAAGAAAAGGTATGCTGCAAACTAGCCTCTACGTTATTAGATTTCCTTGCGACTGACCGGAAGCGGCATATCGTTTCGTTGCTGGCTGCTACTTTCATCTCACACCATTTACTGTAAACCACTTTGCACCCTTAAGGGGGGTTTCAAGCAGGCAAAACACCATTTTCCCTAACCAAAATTTGCAAAATTAGGGTGTAAGTGTGTTTTCCTTCCCGAAATAGCCTTTAAGGGGTGATGTTCTAGCTAAAATACCCTTTAGGGGGTAAGGGTATTTCGGGTTATCGAAACACCCATGGCCCATACAACAGCGTACCAGATGATAACTGTAACTCGCTGATTAAAGAGTCGTTGGACCTTAGGCGAGTTTAGATTAAGATATATGTCTCTTTTAGGGGTATCTACAAGCATAGCATAAATTTACGCCTATTCTCTTAATGTTTAGTGTTCACTAATAGGGAACAGGAATACCCCACCGGCACTGAACGGCGCCTTAAGATACCATGACTATATATACCAGATGGTCGCTTTAAGGCTGTGTAGCGCGTCTCATACTCCATGGGATATTTTAAAACACGCTCTGTTGTGTGTATGGTCGGGCGTGCACGGTCTGAAGTCAACTGTCATTGCACAATCCATGACTGGTAGATTTTATTTTCAACGTTTTCTTTCAGCGATAAGGGTGTTTAGGCCATTGGAAACACCCCATGATATGGGTGTTTTGATACGTGAAAACACCCTTTTCCTACACTCTCAAAATGGTCGAGTAAAAAGGGTTTCTTTTTGTCCCACAACAATAATCGCCATCCGGCTTGCTTGCGCTTCCTTTCTTGAAAACTCGGCGCTGGCCACTTTCCTATCAAGAATGCTATGTCATGCTGACAACGCGCATGTCGTTCGTGACCAGGAACTGCCTGGCGCGCGGCGATATTGCAAGGAACAGAACACAAGATAGATGACGATTATTGTTGTGGGACAAAAAGACGCCCTTTTTACTCGATCATTTGTTAGAGTGTGGGGTGTAAGGGTGTTAGTCATAGACACGCAAAACCCCCTTAAGGGTGTAAACTGGTTTACTGTGTGTTTATGTTCGCCGTTCTTAAACGCGGGATGTGACGACATTGGCAATCATCAGGGAACATTGTTTAGTTTCATGCCGGAAGCAGAGAGTTTTCGCGCCGTGCGCTTGCAGGCACTCACAAAACGGCTTGGTGTACAAGCTTCACAGCTGCATCGCGCCTCTAACTCCTGCATGCCTGCGCTGCTGTTGATAACATTACCTTGTTACACTGCGACAACAATTACGTGCTGGACAGGCAGTGAGTGCGCTTCATCAATTCTCAGCGAACAGACCGATTGCGCTGGAGCGTGTTGTTTGCCCTTGGTTTTCGATTGTGGAGTTAAGCAAGGTGGTTTTTGGTGGGATCCTTTGCGCACGTATTACTTCACTGTGCGTATTTTTCAAGTAATTCGTGTACTATCCCTGTCAAATTCAGATGGGTGGGCCGGATGTCCTGACAGCCCCCCCCTCACCCTCACTTTTTTTTTGTAAATTTATATCCTAAGAAGAGCACATGAGCTTTTCACAAAAGCTGATTTCCTTTCGGAAAAATGCTGTGTCGATCCCTATGTGCTATATACTGTTATCGTATGGAACTGAAAAAAAAATGCTTTTCGGGCAAATCTGTTAGATTCGACCGTAGGTGCGCTACCGATGTGCTGAGGTGGTTTCGCAAACGTTGCGTAGGTGACACTAAACTACCTAACTGCAAGGGGGGTGAAAGTATAAGGCGCCAATAGGCCCCGAAAGCGACGATGTGTAACACGAATAATTTTGGCGTATCGTGTTATTCACGAGCACAGTTTTCAGCTTCAATGTTCACGTACGTGAGATGCGGATTTTTTTTTATATTTCACTTGTCCGGTAGTTCTACGCGTAACATACGACGGTGTCTACTCCAGCTAAATGCATTTTTATTTCAAAAAATAAAAAGAGGACGACGTTTTATTTAAAATTAGATGCACAAGAGATCAGGTCGGCGTAGCCTGCTCCTTTTGAAGTACGCTTTGAAATGAGTCAACAGCACTTTCTTGTCGCCATCGCTGTACTTAGCCGTGTCGCACGTGAGGCATCCTGCCAATCATCCTGCACTACACCGCCTGATAACCATAGCTAACAACGCTTTATCCGCTACACCAAAACAGAGAGACAAAATTTATAACGTAGCGCAAAGCTTCATTCTCAAAAACGACAGGCTTACATGTGACTAGATGACAAACTTGTACCTTCTTGTTGTGAGGCAGTTTTTTACACGTAATAAATGTCAACGTAATAACTAGGACACGCATGTAACGTTTACAGGCCCTTACACGCTCGTCTGACGTTTTACAGCGAAAGCTGTATATGGCTACGAGATACGAAAAACCGCTCGGCATCTGTGTCACGAACAGTCTCCATTGGCTGTGCTATCAGTTACGTCGTTCTGAGCGTCGTACCCAAGCTGGCGCGCCATTGGCGCGCGAGCTTGGCTACGACGCTTGCAAGGTCAAACGCTTGCAGCAAGGGCGCCCCGAAGAAGCGGTGTTGCGTACAGAACAGCGTCGACATGATGCTTGCGGGAGCGCGTTCGCCGGGGCGAACGCCCGCTTTCGGTGAGAGTTTCTCCAGCGGCACTTTGGATTCGGCTGCGACGTCTGTGACCGCCTGTGGTTCGACCACAACCTGGCAACGATAATTGTGGAAGGCTTCAGTGCAGCGTCGGGTTGAACCCACTGCTAAACATTTCAGCTTCGCTGGTTAACCATTTGTACGGAGTGCTTGGGCGGTGATTTTTTTATTAGCCGACTGCTTGCTATCAAAGTAGATACATGCAAGAAGTGATAGCAGCGACAGCAATAGAATTCGCACACAAGCCTTCATCATGGAGCCGAATCGGTAGCTTTGTTAACCCTCCGACAGATGGCAGCAATTTCGCATAAGGCCTATTACAGTGACAAGACCATTTCGGTGAACTTTGATTCGTAAATGCGAGACTTAGTCAAAAAAGAATTGAGCTCATGGCCTCGTCACGACTTCTCGTCCCCTTGGGATTGTTGGCACCGATCACCATCCGAGTTAAAGCACCCTTTCAGAAGATATGGATGCAAGGGCTCGACCTCGAAGGTATTCTTCCCTAGACATTAAAGACTGAGAGGGAAAAGTGGGCTACCGAACTCTAAGACCTCATGGACATTCGAACCAAGAGGAGTGAACAAGGCAACCTCGGTCCTAATAAGTCTGTTTCACAGCCGCACATCTTCACGGAAGCTATCCCCTGTGGCTGCGGAGTGGAGGCATACCTAAAAGTCGAAGACTGTTCGGTAATTCTTCGACTCCAGCAATTCCTCGCTAAAACTCTGGTTACTCCAATCAAGGGACTTACTTTACAACATATGGAACCCTTCGGTATGCATCTGGGAGGTCGACTTCTTAAGCCACTCGAAGACAGTGCCCTCCAGCGATAAGGAGGACTCCTGCTGGACGGATTGACGAATGTCCTTTAGTTGAACACAGTCCACAGCCACCAAGTGGAAGCCCTCCTTTTGTAACAGGGTAATTGAATTCAAAGGCCTCACAGACCCGGGTCATTGGGGACATTGCTCGAGAAAGACAAATCCAGCCGAAATCCCGTAGAGTCTGGAAACCACTTGAATGTTTACGATGTAGTCGTCATTAGACAAGGTGCCCATAGCATTTCGGAAAGTCGGTACAGTAGTTGCTGTGCATTTATCTAGGGATAATCATGTTAGAGTACGCAAGATCATCTTGGCACAGTGAGCGCAGCGGCAGGGTGGACCAGGAGAAAGCTTGAGAAAAAGTATTAGATTTTAAAGTGCCAGGTGTTCGCGGTCTTTTACCTTATTTTAGCTTATGACATGACGAAAATGTCGTCTCTATACTTACAACCCTGATCATAACACATTGCATCTATTCTATAATGGCCGTGAGGAGTTAGGTAGTCGCCCTCTATTGGACGCGCCTCGATTGTGTGCTAGGCAGGATACCGCCGCGCGCTCCTGACAGCATTTGCTGACGGTGCTTTAAAAACACCTCGCGGAAATTCTCCAGGACATTTCTGTGCGCACTTTCGAAGAAAAATGTGTTTTTACTGTTAAAATAATAATTTTCGACGAACAGAAAGCACAGCATTGTTTCCAGTCGCTGTCTCTTTGCAGAAAACGAAGCGCCCGCTTCGCGCGGTCATTCCGATGGAGACCCCTGAACCGACTTCTTGCGTGAAATGTAGTCAGTCGCTGAGTGCAAACTATGTGAAATATCTTGACAGAGTACACTGCCTGTTCAACCAAATGGAGCGTTGCAGAAAGAAGCCTCAAACAAGTAATCGCCCGGGTTCGAAGCGACCGACGGACCTTTTGCATGTATGAGGGTCTGCATGCGTGTCCGTACTGATGGTTTCGCTCTCGCTACGAGCGTATTTCAGCGCCGTGCCATGAACTTTAGGCCCCAAATAATGAGAATCTGTGAGTACACAAACAACCATTGTTGTGCAGACGATATCAGACCAGTTCCAAAAAGAATTTTGTTACAACTACGACTTCGGTGCGGCAATGGCAACTTGTGATGTCCCGTCCCGCTGATTCAACGTTTTCATTTAAGGCGAAAGCCTTTAATGTCTCATGCTCACGTCCATCCGGTGTCCGTCCGGTGTCCGTCCGTCCGTCCGTCTGTCCGTCCGGTGTCCGTCCGTCCGTCCGTCTGTCCGTCCGTCCGTCTGTCCGTCCGGTGTCCGTCCGTTTACTGTCCGTCCGTCTGTCGGTCCGGTGTCCGTCCGTCCGTCTGTCCGTCCGGCGTGCGTCCGTCTGTCCATCCGTCCGTCCGGTGTCCGTCCGTCCGTCCGTCCGTCCATGTCCGTCCGTCCCGTCCATCTGAGCTCTGGCACGGAGCCAGGTGGCCGCCGGGATGCGCAAACGGACGCCAGTCGCGTCGGACTCTACAGCGCTCGCTCTTTGCTTGCGTAGCTTCGCTGTGCCCAGAGTTTGCAATCATTCTGACCGACGCCGTCTCAATGGACACAGGCGTTCACGGAATACACCTTCGAATTGGCAAAGGGCCCGTCAATTTAAGCGCTGGAACGCTATGGCTTCTGCACAATGCACAAAGCGCGAGAAAATACTAACGCATGCGAACGGAGGAAGGTTAGTCTCGCGTCTCGCTGCGACTCGCGGTAAAAATCACAGCATATCGACGGAGTGAATGATGATGAGTGGGCGAAGCCCCGCGCGTCCTTAACGTGCGTGAAAAGACCCGAGGGGGTGGGGGGGGGGTCCCTTTTTCGAGCAGCAACTGCAACCTTTGATTTTACGAGCGCGGTCGACGCTGGCGCGCGCGTTATCTCGCTATCTCAGCGTCCGTCAGCGGGCGGCTTCTATACCCTTTTACATGCTGCGTTTTCAAAGCGAACAGAATGTGCGAAGAGTGTTCCTGGAGCGGCCGTATTCTCTTAAACCAGCGTTTTGTAGAGTTGCCTGAGAACGGATCCAAAAGAGTTAGCTGCCAGCACCACTTTATAACATTACTATTTGTTGGTATTGCATCCATTACGGTGAAACTGGGAATTTTTTTTTCATTCTGCAACCTACTGTTAATAATGCGGTCAGTTTTAAATGCGAAGCATTTCTTTGCGTACTGTAAGCACTTTTGCGTTTCTATCTACGTATCTATCTATCTATCTATCTATCTATCTATCTATCTATCTAGCCGCCTACGTCTGGTTGCTCTCGTGATGGCCTCCTTAAGTTAGGGTTGACCAAAATTTGTATGCGAGGGTACGAGGTATTCACGAATATGTCTGGCAGGTCATGACATGAATAACGTGAAAATCCCGTCGCGTACGTCGTCAAACTCATTTCGCTCATACCCGTGTATAACGGGCACCGGAATGCGGGTATGCGCCACAGGACATAGGTAATTTGTATCTGCCCAGGAACGGCGAGAACAGGCATTGGTAACTTAAATGCGATAGCGTTAAGAAAAAGAACAATTACACCATCTCCCGCTAAAAGGGAACCATGTGTAGATGTGAAGCAGCGGGCGCTAACGCTTACACTGGCGGCGGCGTTGACGCTGGCGCTCATCGCAGCGTTGCGCAGGAGAGAAAAACTGGGGAGGCGGCAAAGCAGGCAGTGATGGAGCAGTGTTTCCTACTGGAACATACCAATCGCTGCTAATGGGCAATGAGAGACAGAAGACTCCGACTGAACACAGAGACCCGCACTCCGCTTTTAGTTAACGCGCACGCTGCGAATTTTTATTGTTCAACAACGTACAGGAGAAATCTCCCACCGGCACCACCTTGGAGGTCAAGA
>JALIZH010002515.1:0-18086 GCA_030522465.1 Rhipicephalus appendiculatus
ATGAGAAATTTTAGTCAGATACTGGAAGTGTTTGCGTGCCAATTGAAGAGCTTTGTACCATAAGAACTTTTTAATTGGTTCATTACGAGCCGCGAAAGCATGATGCCGGTAGGTGAGCTTGAAACCTTTGCCACTCGCAAGCCAAATTCCTTCCCTGCCCTCTTCGGTATCAGAGCAACTCGGAGCCGGAAGATCACACGACATAGACGCCTCAACACGCCATGCGCGCGCAAGATTACACTATGTGCACATGACATGCCCAAGCCAGGTCGTGCACATGATCATCATCATCAGCCTGTCTACGCCCACTGCAGGACAAAGGCCTCTCCCATGTTTCGCCAATCAACCCGGTCCTGTGCTTTCTGCTGCCACGTTATACCTGCAAACTTCTTAATCTCATCTACCCACCCTAATTTTCTGTCTCCCCCCTCACGCGTTTGCCATCTCTTGGAATCCAGTCAGTTACCCTTAATGACCAGCGGTTATCCTGCCGACGTGCTACGTGTCTGGCGGTCAGGGAACAAACGGGGGTTAAGAATATCACAATTGAAATCAAGAAGAAGAAAAAATTACACCATCTCCCGCTAAAGGGAACCATGTGTAGATGTGAAGCAGCGGGCGCTAACGCTTACACTGGCGGCGGCGTTGACACTAGCGCTCATCGGAACGTTGCGCAGGAGAGAAAACTGGGGAGGCGCAAAGCACGCAGTGATGGAGCGGTGTTTCCTACTGGAACATGCCAATCGCTGCTAATGGGCAATGAGAGACAGAAGACTCCGACTGGACACAGAGACCCGCAGTCCGCTTTTAGTTAACGCGCACGCTGCGAAAATTTTTATTGTTCAACAACGCACAGGAGAAATCTCCCACCGGCACCAGCATGGAGGTCAAGATCCATTGCCATATATACGGGGTGGCCAGTGAACGGTTGTGCAGCGCGAGCAGTCGGTTTTGTCAACCAAGAAACTCGCTAGCAGACGGTGCCTGCGTCGGCCTCGCGAGGCGAGAGAGGGGGGCGGGGGAGCGTAGGAGAGGAGAGAGAGGGGGGACGCGCATGCGCAGTGGCAATGTGGGCGCCGCGGGCAGTTATGCCCTAGAGGGGAGAGCGTAGGAGAGAGAGGGGGGGACGCGCATGCGCAGTGGGAGTGTGGACGCCGTGGGCAGGGATGCCTAGAGGAGAGAGGGGGAGCGTAGAAGGAGAGAGAGGAGGGAAGGCGCATGCGCAGTGAGGGTGTGGTTGCCGCGGGGAGGGATGCCTAGAGGAGAGAGAGGGGGGGGGAGAGGAGGTTTTTATTTTTATTTTTTTGAAAGGGTTTGCGCATGCGCAGTAAGGGTGGTCACGCCGCACACCACCACCGGATTAAGCTTCGCCATAAGATGCTTCACATCTAAAATGGATATGGTCGTGCACACAGGCAGTGTTAATTGTATCGTTTCGGCCTTCGCTCTATAGTGTACTGCCTGTTTCTGTGGGATGGACCACTTTATGCATTAGGAGAGGCTGGAATGGATCCTGTATCCTTACCACGACACAGCGCGTCGAACCGCTGGAACTGCTGTAAGGGGCGACGCACTAAAAACATCCTAAGCGTTGTCAGGGCTGGCGCCGGCACGACGAGGGAGCGGCGAGCCCACGAACACAAACGAAATAGAGGCAGCTAAGTCTCGCATCACTCTCGATTCGAAGAAAAAATAAATAAATAAAAACGCGCACACATTCCGTTCGCATGTTTTAATATTTCTATTAACTTTCACTGTTCTATTCAAGCAATAGATTGCACAAATTACACATGTAGCCTCGAATAATTCTCGCCGTGTCACGTACTACAGTGACGTCCGCAGGACCATTCCTTGTTGAACTTCACCTCCCGCACATGGGTGCGCACGCCCATGAGATCAAGGGCAAGCAGCGTTCAGTCTGACATTTCACCTCCTTCCGCGGCGCGTAGTGTTTGCAAATCTTGGCAGACGGGATCGTTAGCGCGCAGTGCATGCATTACACTTCTAGCTCGAAACGTTCAAATCTGGTAAAGGGCCCTTTATGGCGTTCGCACAAACAGGAGGAATTGACCCTGAGCCATTAGACCCGGCTAATACGAGGCCAACAGACCTTTCTGGCCTTTTAGCGGTCTGACTATTGAATCGTGTGCTGCCCCTCCCAGCCATGCCGAAAAGATATAGACCCAGGAGCGTGTTTACTCGATGGTGGACACTTAACTCACCATTCTGGACAATAAAAGGAGAGACCATGTTCTGGAAACCGTGCCCGAGAAAGGACCATTGCATGGCTATGTTAAACCATTACCGCCTTTGTGCCATCATAAAATATAACATTTGTTTGCTTTCCTGTCGTAGGCCAGGTTGCGTACGTCTTTATTCGAAAATTTGAGTTTTTGTAAAAAACTTATTGTGCCCATATTTACGATTTTGGGGGGCCTAAAAGTGTGTTTTGCCTGCCTATTTTTGGCGCCTAAAACGCGATTTTTAGTGCCTAAAAATCCGGCCTCTAGTCATCACTGAAGGTAAACTCATGGGCCAAAATCCTCGCAAAGTATAGTTGTGGACACTTTATTTAATAAACCAATTTTTTGTTTAACCATTTGTGTCTTACTCTTTCTCATGACTCAATTTTTTTTTTATTCTCAGGAAACTCGCCAAAAGAGAAATAATTGGTTTCCAAGCTGCCCACATCAAGTCGCAAGAAGCTCAACAGTTGCCATAGTGACAGTCCCATGGGCCACCAATATTTACGAGGTGGACAAACGCAAGCCTTAGGCATACTTAAAAGCAGTGATAGTGTACAGTATGTCGAAGCAGTGCAAAATTGGGTGCACAAATTATTTTCTTGCTTCATAAATTACTGAATTTAGAGGAAATGTACACACTTCAAATTTTTTGATAGTGCATGTGATGGGGTGCACACACTGTAATTCACTCTACGTGTCAAACTTTGTATAGAGTGTCACATATAACTAGGTAGCAAATGGGCCAGTAGTAGTGCATATTTAGCAGCACTGCTTTTTCAGTATAGATTGCTGTGAATCCGAAGACTGTTGCAAAGGAATGGCAGGAACAGCTACAGTAGTGCTGAAAAGTTACTGGTACCGCTTACTTGTTGGGAGTGACATTGTGAAGGTTCTTAAATAGGAAAATGTGTGCAAGCACTCGTCCCTCCATTAAACCAGACATGTTGTGCAGTGTTCACCTGGAGATGAGTGGATTTAAGGGCACCTCAGTGTATAAGTTTTGTTGGATGGCACTTCCAGGTCACTACTCTGGAATACATAATGTTTGATGATGGGCGTAGGTGAATGACAGCATGTGCATAAGGACATTTTGGGCAGTATTCTATGAAACAGGCTGAGGAATATGTAAAGCATCTAATAAATTCGTTTTAGCTATGTTCAATGAACATTGCCAATACATTAATGGGATGATATGTAAACACGCACTGTCTAGAAAAAGAGGGTTAATCGCCGTTGCATTTGTGCAAGCAATTTGTTTTGTATGTGAAGTTGAGCCACAGACCAAATGCGAATACAGTAAACGTTGGTTAATTCGTACTCGAAGGGGAATGTGAAATTGTTCAAATTGCTGGGCAGGTACTAGAATGAACAGACATTGCGCCACAATGCGTGGGCAGAATACAAAGAAGCCACATCTGGACTCGTTATTACGAACTAGGCACTACTATACATTTGTGGCAGGTGAATTCGTAAATTAAGTTCATGGAGCTCTAACAGCGAACAAAATTGATCAGTCTGTGATACGACAAAAACAAGCATCGACGTGCATTGCGTGCAGTGAGATTTAATGTCGAAATATGTGATAATTGTGCTCCATACCGCGTTATTTACATGACAGAGTTAACGCAATCAAAATTAAAAGTAATCAGTAATTTGCATTCACTTGCGTTTCTTCCATCGCGACTCCATGAGCATTGTTTGTAGCTTGCCCACGGGTTCCAGTGCAGCATCTGAAATTTCATCTGCTGAGTAATGATGCTGTTTTGTTGTTTTGCATCTCTAGTAAATTTAGTTTGGTTTGATGTTGCAACATATTGTAATCACTCTGGGCAGGCTTCTGCGGGGAGCGACGAAAACCAGAGGCTCCCAGTTCGAGCTAACTGTTGTGGATACCAACGCCTTCGAATTATTGGGAGATTCCCCTCTAGAAATACACAGGGCTGTGCCGGGACCAGGTCGTCAGTTTGAATTAATTGTAACTTTGAATTCACTGAGTTCGAATTAACCCATTAGGGACCGGTTTCTTTCTTTATGAGTTTTGTGAAAGCGGATGTGATTTTTATCGTATTTACATCTGCATATGTCCCACTGAAAATGTCATCGTGAACGAGCTGTTTGTTTACCAAATATGGCCCGTGACCATATGGTCACGCTAGGCCCTTAGGCTACAGTAAAAAATCACAAAGTGACGAATTTTGTTTCAGGCCTTGACACATCGCGAAAAAAAAATTAAGATTTGTTGGGCACCCGTTGTAAAATGATGTGAAGCACGCAATGCACATGCCGACGTCGCATTTATTGCATTGTGTGGTCACCGTGCTGTTGCAGTAGTCTTTAGCGCACCTGCGCCTTTTTGCCGTTAGGCACAGCTTCAATGAAGTGGACTGTTTGGTCATTGAAAATGTGGACCATAAGGTGCGCTGTCAACAAGCGTCGACGTTCTTTGACGGCCACTTCCTTATGGCTTGTTATCCCATCTTGTCAGGTAGCTTTGAGGGATTTGCGTCCCGAATTCAAGTTGAGTGACGTGGGATGACGTGCTGCGCGTAAGGATCGCACGTTGCCTATGGCTACATCGCAAAGTGAATATTACTCACCGTCATTTGCTGCGACGAATTGAATTGCGGTAGGCACCTACGTTCGCATTCATCTGGTCAGTGCCTTTCGTGAGGTTGTCATATTGGGTAACGGCATTATAGAGCGAGGCATTTGGATCTTCTCTGCGCTTGAAGATAACTCCGCGTAAGGGCTTATCTCCTACACCTAAGCAGATATTTGTTGATCCATCGCCTTGTTCTTCATACTCTGCTTCATACTCATCACAGTCGCATCCACCAATGCGACAGCCGGCAACAAGCACCGTTTTAGCACCTGCTCTAAGCTGCCTACTTGTTAGGTTGCGCACGACTTAGGTGCACGGAACACCAGGTGGTCGAAATTTCCGGAGCCCTTCACTACGGCGTCCCTCATCATCATGTGGTTTTGGGACGTTGAATCCCAATAGTTACTATACAGGGTGTTTCAAGATATGTGTCCACTATTTCTTAAAAATCAGCAAAATGCGATATTTGCTCGCTGTCTTCACAATTGCTTTTTCTGTAGCGGCAGGCATCTTAAGATGGTTGAAGACATGATTTGGGACAGTAATTAAGAAAGCTAAATTAATTAACTTTTTAATTAGCGGAGTTAGGTGGTCAAGTCCAATGGGCGAATTGAAGTCCTTCATGCGAAGAACCCATTTCAGCTTTGAGATTTCGAAAAAAGCGGCCTGTATTAATTATTGTGGCGTAATGAAGTTCAGGCAAATTTAGCGGCCAAACCGAAACCCAAGCACCGATGAGCGCAACAAGCAGACGACTAGAATGACGTCACTGTTCAAGACAACGGTTACAGAGGTGCATTTCTTCCCCGTTCGTTAACGTATGTGCGTCATGCGTGCTACTACTGCAAGCGCAGCCCACACACTCACACCAAGAAGTCAATTGATGGTTGATATAGTGACGCTCACTCATTGTGGACGGCTCAGACGAATGTGGCAGTTGCGCTCTTCCGCGTTTCGGTTTCGGTTTGGCCGCTGAATTTGCCTGAACTTAATTACGCCACAATAATTACTAGAGGCCGCTTTTTCGAAATCTCTAAGCTGAAATGGGTTCTTCGCATGAAGGACTTCAATTCTCCCATTGGACTTAACTACCTAACTTCACTAATTAAAAAGTTAATTAATTTAACTTTCTTAATTAATGTCCCAAATCATGTCTTCAACCATCTTAAGATGCCTGCCGCTACAGAAAAAGCAACTGTGAAGACAGTAAGCAAATACCGCATTTTTCTGATTTTTAAAAAATAGTGGACACGTTTCTTGAAACACCCTGTACTTAGGTTGTCTAGGAGACTATCAGAATCCTTATTTGCGAAATCTTCATCTGAGTAGGTGGTAGCCTCCGATAGCTCAATGTAGATAGCCGACTCATCTTTATCGTCCTGTTCCAGTGTTCTGGCTATATCATTTAAAATGAACCTGGGCATACAATAAATTGGCATGCGAGTGTAGTGGAATTACCCTTCCAGGGCCGTAAAACAAAGGAATGAACTTAACCAAAATAGGGAGCCTAAAGGCCTAACGTGACCATATGGTAGCACGTAAAATAACACGCTTGTTCGCGACCAAGAGTTTGGCAATTTTCACTGGAGATTGCATCGTGCACGTACTCTACCGGGACATAACACTACAATAAAACCTGTTTACCCGACGGACGTTGCATGCAGACGCGCCGAAGTGTAGAACCACTATTTGGCGCCTGTTTTAGCAGCTCGTCAATAAACAAAGAAAAGTTCTGCCACATGGTGACTGTAAGGAGCAGCCTGAGCTATCACAAGGCGTATTGTCGTGATTTCGCGGAGTTTTTTAAACCTGTATAAATTGAAAGTCTTCGTCGGGATTTGCGTGACCATATGGTCAGGCTGGTACCTAATGTTCATGAGCTTTTACAGTAATAATATTTGTCCACGATAACAGACCTGACACATGACATGGAGTTTTTAAAAGTATGTTTATTTTTAACACAGCAAAAATTTAGTGCACTCGATAGGTATAATCAGAGTTCATTAGCGTTGGTCAGTGTTTGCGCATGTTGAAGATTTGAATGCGTACTCAAAGCTATTTCCTTGGTATTGCTGTGAGCTATGTGAGCTATGAATGAAAATGTGAATTCAGCTTCTGCAATCGTCCATCGTATGAGCAGTGTCTTTGACGACAATGCAACGTAGGCACCAAAATATGGACGCATTTATTTATTTGTCAATGCAAAGCATAATTTTACGAGGGTTATTCAAAAAGTAAGGGCTGTTTGGTCCTAAACAAATAAACATTCATTAGCAAAAGCTTTTAATGGCGGGCTTTATTTAGCACAAACCTACTGCACTTTTCGTACACCACCCTAGTTTCTTTAGACCCTCTACATAAATGTTCGCTACCTGATAATTGAACCTGTTGACAGCGGCGGTCTTCAATTTCTTGCTGTCTTCAAACCGTTGTACCCTGAGCCACTGTTTCAAGTGAAAGGATAGGAAATAGTCACTTGGTGCTGGGTCGAGATAGTAGGGCGGCTTATCAGTGTTCCCAACCCATACCTTGAATCTTCTCATTGGTTCTGGCTGTAGTGCGAGGACGCATGTAGTCATGGAGGAGGATGATTCCAGACGAGAGTTTGCCACGTCTTCGATTTCTTATCATACATTTTCGTTTGGTGAGCGTTTCACGGTTTACGTCAGCTCTAACTGTGGCCCACAGTTTGTGAAGTCAACCAAAAGAATGGCCTTTTCGTTCCTGAAAATGGTAGCCATCATTTTCTGACTGGAGTAAACAAATTTCGGTTTTTGAGAAGGGGAGTCGAACCACTGCATTGATCGTTGTTTTGTTTTCTGCAGTGGCGTAGGATATCCAAGTATCGTCATATGTAACAATGTGTGAAAACAAAGCATCTCTGTCTTATCGGTGGTGGTCCAGAAATGCTCGTCCACTTGACATTCATAGGTGTTTGAGTTGTTCGGTAAGAAGTTTTGGTACCCAGCTTAAACAAATTGATTGTGATATCTGAGCATTTCAGCTAAAATCGTGTAAATTGTAGTGAGGCCAACAATGGGAACATTATCTGACAGACCACTTACTGTTAGTCGTTGATCTAATTGCAATGTCTTGTCCACTTGAATAGTTTCATTGGTCTGCATGTTTGGCCCTCCGCTCTGCTCTTTGCCGTACACATTTATGCAGCCGTTTGAGAAGTCTCGGCCCCATTTTCTGACCTTTGCTTCACTCATCACTGTTGGTCCATAAACTAGGCACAACTACCCATGAATTGGAGAAGCTGATGATTCTTTTGCATGCAAAAAAGTCACAGTTTCGCCGCAAGGGCGAACCAATGAATGCGATAGGAACAAATTGGCATTTCACGTGAAGAACGGCAAGCAGAACGAAGCTTGGAGCGCACTGCTCAAGCGCAAAGGACGCACGAAACATACGCACAGGTATACACAGGACGAGCGCGAACTAACAAATGTCACAGTTGTTACTTCACTGTGTTTGAACAGCACGCTTCTTTCGGTAACGGGGCCTCTATAGCGAGCGAAGTGACCTTTGGGCGCCCTGTAACCTAAACGCAGTCTTTCCGATGAAAGCACACGGCGTAAAACTGCCCCCCATCCCCCCCACTCCAATATAAGCGCGCGCCTGCGCCCGGGCAAAGGTGACTACGCCCTGCAGGCCAAAGTGCAAGAGGAGCCAACGCATCGCAACGAGTGGGGCGCTGAGCGCGTACATTGTCCCATCTCACTTTCTGCGTGGCTTTTGTATATATATATATATTGCCACGCGCTATTCTTATTTTCACTTTTGTTGTATTCGGTTTTCGCCCACAAAGACCATCAGCAAAGCTCAGCTCAAACCGCGCCTTATTGTTCTAGAACCTTCGCGATTATTGTAGATCGTTTTGTTACGATTGCGCGCAAGACGCGACCACTCGAGATTATTCCAGAGCGTGCGCGATGACCAGTGATAAGGCTAGAATGTTCCACGCGTGATGCATAAAAGCCGGCGCGCTCCAACGATGTTCAGTTGTTGATCGACGGCCGACGCTCTGTTCGCCGCTATCAGTGCCAGCGTGTATTGTTGTAATCTTACTTTCCGTTTACCGGCCACAAGTTCGGCCTAATAAACAGTTTCATCTTGGACACGTAGCCTGCTGCCTTCGTCGACGTCACGACCACGTGACAATATATATATATACACACACGCGCGGATAACGGCGAACAGCAGCCGAGAGTGTCCATATAAATCTATCGCAATAAAAATCGAATAACAGCGTGCAATCTGACAACAGGCGGGAGCAATGATTTTTGCAAACATTGTAATCTGCATTCCCCGACAAGCAGATGACTACTGAGCCAGGACAATAACTTCAGTACTTTCGCGGAGAATTCACAGATGGTGATGTCCATATAAACATTTACTCAGACGCGTAAATATTAAAAGGTTAGCAAACCGCCCTTACTTTATGACTAACCCTCGTAAAAAAATTACACCACCTCCCGCTAAAGCAGCTGACGTTAGCAGCGGGCGCTAACGCTTACAGTGGCGGCGACGCTGACGCTGGCGCTCATCGCGGCGTTGCGCAGAAGAGAAACCTGGGGAGGCGCAAAGCAGGCAGTGTGGACCGGTGTTTCCTACTGGAACATGGCAATCGCAGCTAATGGGCAATGAGAGACAGAAGACTCCGATGGGACACAGAGACCCGCAGTCCGCTTTTAGTTAACGAGCACGCTGCGAATTTTCATAGTTCAACAACGTACAGGAGAAATCTCCAGCAGCAGGTTTTTTTAACCAAGAAACTCGCTAGCAGACGCTGCCTGCGTCGGCGTCGCGAGGCGAGAGAGGGGGGGTGGCGCAGGAGAGGAGAGAGGGGGGGACGCGCATGCGCAGTGGGGGGTGTGGACGCCGGGGGCAGGGATGCCTAGAGGAGAGAGGGGGGAGCGTAGGAGGGGGAGAGAGAGAGATGCGACGCGCATGCGCATTGAGGGTGTGGTGGCCGCGGGGAGGGGATGCCTAGAGAGGGAGAGGAGGTTTTTATTTTTTTGAAAGGGTTTGCGCATGCGCAGTAAGGGTGGTCACGCCGCACACCACCACCACCACGGCCACCACCGGATTGAACCCCGCTCTAAGATGCTTCACATCTAAAAGTTAATTATACAGATTGGACAGAAATGATTACTTACTGCCTATTTTTTGCAACACTGCTACCGCGGCTTCCAGCCCCTTCCTAGCTGTCTAGTTTACTAATGTTCCATATGTCCCTATTGTATGTGCATATGTTATGTGCAATTTATTGCGAGTGCTATCCACTGGTGTATGGTTTCTTTTTGCAAATCAGTTCTTTTAGGAACACCCACAGGCATCATCTATCATATGTGTCAGCTGATCAACAGTGGGCGAGCCAGGGTACTTCAATTTTCTAAACATGTCTTCCGTGACAACCGTCACAAGAATGTTCACTTGCTGAAATGTTGGATTCAGGCTAAGGTTTTCATAATTCACCAACTGTTACTCAATTGAAATGTTTATGCCAATGCAACCTCTTCGCCTCTTTGAAACATAAACCAAGTTTCCTTTTCAACGGAATCCAGTAAATGGTGTTTTCCCAGGATAGACGAGGTCAGCACAACTGAAAGTTGAACTAGTCGTCGGAATTCGTCGTACAAAGATCGGACGCGCCGGCACGAACACAAGGATATTACGCACAATAACGAGAACGCGTTATGTGCAAGAATATCTAGCATGACAGGGTGATTTCACTTTTTTTTCAACGCGATGTGCCTCTTGCCAATGTTTTGTCAAAATATTACATTGCGGCTCAGGCTAATCTTACTGATACTGCATCTTTTGAGGGCAGTTTTAATGCTGTTTGTTTATTACAGCTCAAATCCCCAAACGCGCATGTCTAGTGAGAAAGACAACGGGCAGCCCTGTATGTACTCAAGTACTCTACTTGGTTCGCCCAGCGTAAATATCGTTGTCTGACATGTCGTTCCGCGTATTATAAATGGTATGCTGAACGAGCGAAGAGACAACGTTGCTCAATTTCAGCAGGAAATTTTATTAAACAGATGGCTATTGCTGCTGTTTGTGTGAATTGTTCAACTCTGTGACTGACAGTGCTCCTTGTTTACATGTACGCTGCTACATTCACGATTGCCAATAAACAATGTAAGCTTACTTGCTTAGCGTGTTTTTTTTTTTGCCAGTTGAGGCCTCGCGGTCACCTGGCGACTTAGCGGCAATATTTGTAGTAAGGTTAGGCTGCCGTGCGCACAAATACTATCCCATGACAGCGGTGAATAAACGCCCGCAACCTGCGGGCGCGCACCGCGACCACCCGCACCCGCCAGCAGTGCAGGAGCCTTGTTGCCCCAGCGTAATTATGACGATAGTTTTTGCAGCGCCATCTCTTGGTCGGATACTTTAGTTCACAACGCCAACGCTACCCTTATTTTCGTTGCACTGCCAAAGGTACAGTTTCCCTTCTTTACATGGTAGTGTTTAGAAAAAATTTATTTACACTATGTACAGAGCATAAATTATACGTGGCATATCAGTGTTCAGGGCTACATTCACATTTTCACAGTTATACATCACAAAAACTAACACTTTCGCATAGGGCGAACAGCAAAAGTCTGATCAACATAACAACAAATGCACATGGCTCACAATTCACACAATAGAGAACTGGGTAAATGGGTAGGAGTGCATGCTCTTCCATCGTGTACATCAACTTGGTGGTAGATTCACCAGGACATGAGATACCAAGGTGGCAAACACAGGTCGAAAGGGCAAGAAGACAAGCACATCAACTCCGACCTGACGGTGCGGCCTAGCACCATGTAGGCCAAAAAACAAGTTGGACCCGTTCATTCTGAACGTCGACAAAAGGGCATAACAAATGGCGCAGAAACTCGCGCTCCCCCCAAAAAGAAAAGCTCCTCAGTGAGAACCGCGAGGATCTCGCGCCTCATGCGCCCCAATATTGGCCATAAGGCACGTCGACTGCGATTCTCAGCGACGGCTTCGCAGCGGTTGCGCCAAAGGCTGAGTAGTACAGGTGTTCTGTTGGTATACGGAGTAACCGAACTCTGATTCAACCACCCGGCCAAAGTTTAACCACTTGCTGAACGCCCAGGCATCTTCAAATGATGTTTGCGTTCATACTTGCGAACATATTAGATATAAAAGCAAATATTACGCACATCTGAGGCGCAATAGCAATACGTAAGTATTAGGTGGTGTGTTCCTTTACTAGAAAATAGATAGATACGTAATTTGAAAGATTTAGTGTTTCTTAGGCTGCGCTGAAAATGCGACGCCATGCACCGAAAAAGCCCTCTAACGACGATATGGTGCTACCGCTGGCAGTGGCCCTGGTTTCTGCACAAGCTCGTGTTTCTCGACGCGACTGCCAGATGGCGTCCATATCTCACGCACCGCCTCCTCTATTTTATCAATGAGAGCCAGATGCGGCCGATTCAACATAGAGTAGGCGCTGTCTGAGGCAAGGCAAAACATAGTACGGCCGTCTTTCGACGACGTTTCCAGCGAAGCACGTAGATACGCGGCCAATTTTTTTACTGTAAAAGAATATTTCAGGGCATTTCAGGTGGGCATTCTGGGTTTACCTGGCTCCAATGCCACCTAAGTTCATGTTCTTAGGGTTTAGAGGAGGAGGAGGAGGAGAAGGGAAGGACAGGGAGGTTTAGGCACGCTGCAGATGCCATCCTCCCTGATTTCTATGCAGTTGTGGCACTTGACTAGCTAACTACTTTCGGTCTTGCCTTTTTTCTCCTTTCATTGTGTGAAACACATCTGCCATTAGTTGCTCTGACCCGCGGCAGTGAATGTAATATGCGCGTTGTGACAACCAGGTCACGTTGCGCGCTACGAAAACTCAAACGAGAGAGAGAGAGCTCTTTATTGAAAGGCAGAGAATTTAGCCGTCGTGTGTAAATCGCTGACTTGCTACTCTGCGTGGGGAAGGGGATTGGGGACTGAAAGACACAAAGAAATAGAGAGAGAGATAGAAAAAAAATGAAAAGTTAAAATAGAATAAAAAAAACTAAAAACACAAACTGAGTTTTCTGTCTCTTGGGCGGGGACGTGTGCTGAGAGTGACTTATCACGTGCTTTAAAGGTGCCGTTAAAGTTTGTCGAGCTGACCGATGCTCTCTAAATATCTGAATAATAGTTTCATAGCATGCCTCTGTTGCGTGGCGCAGGGTAAAGGGCCCAAGACGCAGTCAATTGATAAAGTTCTTCGGGTCAGCATGTGCATGCAATGTTCATAGAGCGCACGCTCATCGGCATACGCTCGGCACTCAAATAAAATATGTTCGACAGTTTCTATGGCGCCACAGTTATTGCAGTATGGACTTTCGTTTTGACCAAAGCGGCACCGTAAGCTGTTGCCATAAGCACTGTTCAGTCGAAGACGATGGTACAAAGTTTCCAGATGTCGGGGAATTCTGCATGGGACTCTTGCGCTCATACCGCATAGCATTGCAGTTGTTGCGAAAACATGTGCTACACACAAACTTGACCCTATCACACCACAAAAGATACAGAGGCCCTAAAATCTCTTTCCGTGCATTTCATAAGAAAAAAACCATGGGAGAGTGTATCGCCTATTAGGCCGGAAAAACCGGATAGGCACCACCCGGCTGGAGGCACAGCTGGAGAATGCCACCGCAAGGAGTAAAGTTTAGAGTTTGTCGCCACCCGTTGGGGCTCATGCCTTCGTCGCACCTCGTTCTAAGGTTTTTATAAACACATTTTGCTCGTCTCCCAAGCTACATAATAATGTTAGAAGAAGCGATCATGCTCACCCCTACATCATGGTGATTTTATGCGCCTCAGTAATTGCAATAGATGTAGGCTCGCCACTCATAACTCTGTATTAGCTTACTTATGACATATGACAGGCCACAACACGCTGTCACAACGGACTTTCTTGACAGGTCACAACACGCTGTAACAACGTGCTTTCTTGTTGCAACCACCCACATCACATTCTGCGATATCCAGCACAATGGGCATTTTCCACTCAAAAGCGACTGAAAAGTGATGCTAAATATTAAATGTGAAGCATAAGCGGTCTTTGCGAACTAAAGGCACTGTGAACTTTTTCTGCATGTCTCTCGAGCACCTACGACTTGTCCCTCTTATGGTCATCTTCCCAAATTTGGTGGATACGAAAATTCGCACATGAGGACATGCGCATATGACGAAGATGATTCGAAGTGATAACGCGACTTTCCTGTCGCGTACGGCCAAGAAAGATGCCCACAAGTCATTTCGGGCACATGCCCGCCTAGTGCGGGCCGTGGTTTGTGGGCATATATATGCCACAGGTGATTCAAGGTCCATATCAAACCAAGAATATGGACAGATTTGAGCGATGCATGAAGGCAGCCTGTTTCATGGTACATGTGCGTCTTCTACCCATTGACAACGCCGCCTACGTCGGCGGCGTTATCAATGGGTAGAAAATTCTTATGGTAGCAAAGAAACCCATCACGGCTACAGCCGACGTCAAACTCAGGCCCTGTACATGGTGGTCAAGTGCTCTCCCACTGAACCTACGACAGTGTTGTAAACTGCTTTGGATTTGCGCGCAAGTTCTTAAGTTAAGTGAAGGCGGCTGTGCACTTCGCAGCGCTTGCCTCTAAGCAAGAAATGTACTCGTTGAATGCTTCGCATGAAAGTGAATTCCCGAAAGGCGTGCGATCTGTCCGGCTTTTTTTTTTAGATTGGTTTGCAATATGTTGTTTGTTCTTGTAGGAAGGACAATGAAAAAAGAAGCCATAAAGACTCACCTCTTTTATATTATATGCCTCCTGTGGAGCTTCAGCTGCTGGTTTTGGCTCTGGTGAAGACTCTTCTAACAAGGAATATACTAGCACAGGAAAAGCTGCTAACAACGCAGCAAAAATGCTCTTCTGCGTCCTCATGATATACTACAGAGTAAACAATTACCTCGTCTACTGATATGATCTTTTATACATCAATATGTATAATGATGATGATGATGATGATGTCAGAGCTGACGTCAGAAGTAATTTTTCTGTGTATCAAAAAATAAGAATGGGGAAGGGCATACAACACAGATCAGGAGATGACGTAGAGAGGATAGTATGTCGTGTGTTTCATAGTCTGTTTCTCATACAATTAAAAAGCCAGAAAAAAAGCAACAACTTTACTGACTGCTAACGCTACGCTGTTTTCGCAATTTAATTTAGCAACATAAGTAGCAAATTATTTTTTGTCTCCAATATCCACCCAAAGTCTTCTACCAACCACATTTCGCGATCGCTCACTTTTAGAATCTGATTCAAAGTTCCGACCTGGGAGTATACTAGTTGCTTCACACTGTCTGGCTCTTATGCATCATCGACAGAGCTCTCCTTTACCTGGCAGTAATTGTACAACTAAACAAACCTAATGTCATGTATACCATATTTCAAGGTATTATACCTGTGCAATCCACGGCCAGCCGACTGTTGCCACCCTCCATTTGTAATCGATGTGAAGGTGTCCCTTTCTCTTACGGCTACGAAGAACATTTCGTTTTAACCTGACGTTCTACGGCTCATAAATTCTGAAGAATATTCGCTTATCTTTCTCTGTCTAACTTCTTCTATATTTGGAAACGGAAAACCCAGCTTTTTGGACGCATACACAAGAAATGGAGACAACAGACACACGCTGGGAAATTAAAACGGGAACGGGCTGTGTGTCTGTCGTCTCCTTTTTCTTGTGTATGCGTCCAAAAAGCTGGGTTTTCCGTTTCCAAGTATGTACCAACAAACCCACGAACAGATTCGTCTTCTGTATCTTCTTGTACAGCCGATAGGTTTACAATGATTGTGCACTCTTGTTTTCGACAGTAGCGTTAAACTACCGTTTGTGATTTCCTAATTATCTATGAATGCGTTTGAAATCATTTTCATTCTCCTGTTCGTCTGAGAAGGACCTCTACGTGAGAAAATCTGTATGGTGCTTTCTGCTCAAACAAGCACCATACACGACTGCACTCCTGAAATCTATTCTGGCAATTGCGATTGCATATCGAGGGTAGCATGCTACACAAGCATGTTGCAGAAGTGAACCATAGAAAACCCACTGCACGGTGATTATTTTAAAGCTGACATCTTTCATTGAAACTCTAGTGTTTTTGCAAAATATCTGATTTTCATTCAGTTTGCGGTAAAACATTTATGAAAGACAGAAATTCAATGGCTCGTCATTTTTTATGTGTGTCCTTGAAAACAGAATAAATAAGAAATAACGAACACCTGTAAATGAAACCAAAGGAGGGATAACTTGCGCGTATAAAATGTTGTTGAAAAACAATGATTGCTATTCGGCGCAACAAACGTGGCCATTAAAGATTTGTAAAGGTTAGTATAGTTATCAAATTATGAAAATTTGTAATCATTCAGGCAACATCATGTGTTCCGACTTTAACTGTTCTGTCTTCAACAGTATGCAGCCCTCTTTTGTATAAGGATTTCGTGTAATATAGCGATTTTTGTTAGTTTTATTTTTTCGCGGCATTTCACACCAAAACGGGACGGACCATTAAATTTTCATTCTTCGTGAAAGTTTTTCCGCTAGCCGCATTAAAATAAAATGAAATGTAAAGGAAGTACTGCAGCCCAATGAAATGGGTCAGTTCTAAATGAATTACCCGTTGTGAATACAACGCGTGCATGTAGGTGTCCCACGGCAGACGGTATTTTCATTTTAAATGCGAATGCATTTCATAGTCGGGCTATGTCAGGCATCCGGCGTCGTGCGGCGTTGGCGTTGTCCGCTGCAGGTGTTATCTCTCTGCTCTCACTCCCTCTCCCATAGCAACAGCTGTGGGCGCGCGCGCTTATCCTCGCCCCTAGCCACCGGAGCAGGTGGTGCGGGCGGAGTAGCGGAGAGTGAGTGGAGAGGAGGAGCGCGCTCTGACGCGTGAGGGCGCTCGCATCGCGGGGAGCTGGGCAGAGCTATATATCAAAAAAATTAAAAAAGAAAAAAAAGAAAAAAAAGGCGCTGCGCCGTGCTCCCGACCGGGCTGCAGAAATTAGGCGCCTTTTCCTTCTTCGAACCACAACCACCATACATAAATGGAGTGAAGCGTGCGCGAAATGCATTCGCATTTCCTCACGATTCCCCTTCGGGGAGGTGGGGCATTTTTTTCTTCACTCCTGCGTACAAACGATGTCCTTCCATTATACTTAATTATTGTCCTTTTCCTACCAACACGATAGGTAGGATGGTTAGGTATCGAGATGCACTCCCAAAGGCCACAGTGCCCATTCTCGGAGCCTTGCCGTGCATCCATCCTCGCGACGCACCGTTGAACTTCCACCAAACCCGCAGCAAAATACCAAAAACTCAATAGTGTTGTCTACAAAACATCATCACTGAAAGGCGTTCTCAGGATGCTGCGAATACATGGATAACTCAGTCTCATTGATCCCGCAAAACTACTCGTGCCCAGCTGCCAAAAAAGCATTGTTATACTACTATGTGTATCCTGTCAAGATAAAAGTTACCGAAGTTATCGCTCTCTAAGCTGAGAAAAAAAAAGTGGTTGCTTGGGCGAGCTGGTACGACACACTTTACCTAAAAACAGCGCAAAAAGACAGATGACCAGTGAAGCAAGGACACCCACGGCAGCGCTGACTTATCCCTTTACGGCCTCACCCGCACAAACATGTGGGTCAATAAAGACGCTCACGAAACGGCACCTGTTTCAGTTTCGGTTTCATAGCTCTGTGCCGCTGAAGTCAATGTTTACAGGAATATATCTGTTTCAGTTTTTCAATAATTTCGACACCAGGGGGGCGAGTAATCTGCCACGAATAATGCCGTCTGAGCACGTGCGCCGACAGCAGCTACCTCAGACGTGTAAATCAACGCTCCTTCTTGTTATAAATTTTTTTTCGGGAGTGTATGCATATGAGAGGAATATTAAGACTTCGAAAAACATGCTTCGCTAAAAAATTTACCGGTTCTTACCACACACGCTGTGTACTCACGCGTGAAAAAGTCACTCGCACGTTTGTGCGGGCTGGGCTTTAGTCCTCGTCAAGTGCACGGCAGAGCGGCGCAGGTTGGCTCGTTCGCGCGCGGTTGCGCCTGCGCATTCTGTTTTTTTATTGCGAATAGCTTTCTTGGCATCTTATTGGCACTTCTTTGGTTGGTGTTTCCTGATGTTTTCTTATATCTGAAGTTAGTGACGCGAAGTG
>JALIZH010002516.1:0-19151 GCA_030522465.1 Rhipicephalus appendiculatus
GTACTACAGTGGTCTGGTTCACATAGTGGGTTCACATAGTGGGTGTTTACATAGCTCCCGGGCTGCGGCTGCCAAACGGGAGCGGATTTCCGCTGCTTCGCATCCGCACATGATTCCCTTTAGAGGGAGATGGGGAAGGTTTTTTTTGTATTTTCAGAGGCTGATGAGTGGTCCATCAATGAGAGTCGTATAGATGGCAAACCACAACTCTCAAAACAGAGTCAAAGGATTCTTTTTTTTTCTTAGATTGCAGATAAGACTTCGTAATCGCCAAGTTTCGCTCTTCGAAGACTTGCGCGGCTCAGTGCAAGCCTCGCCATTTATTATGCTAGTCAAATGTACGCTATCAAGCCGTTCACCATCCTCTCTTCTCAACCTTTCCTACTCTCGCCCGTCTGCTAGCTTTGCCGCCTGCATAGCGAATCGCGGGGGAGAGTACTCTTTTAAGTGATGCTTACGACGGAAATCAGAGGCGGTAATTTTTCGCTCAGTTGTGTTCATATCAATGGGACGAAGTCTTGAATTCTTTATAATCACTATACTGCATGTCGCGAGCTGCTTGCATGGTGGTGTAAGCGACCAGTTGTAAGCATACCACATGCTTGTGCAGCAGACCATAGTTGTGCTTGTTATTGCATTATAATAGATGGTTACGACAGCTGCCCCTGTTTGATCCTTGCTACGTCCCAGCAATACGTGATACCATAATCACGATTTGCGTGTACGTCATAAGTACTTAGTTATTGAATCGGTAACTGGTGGTAATTGGGGAGGATGAGCCAAAATGCAGCGCTCCCATGCAGTCGCGTTCTCGTTCATTTTCTATCCGAACTCGCGCTTGCTGCTTCCCCAATTTCTTCACAGAAGTAAATAAACGGTGGAATCAGATCTCGGTTTGTGTCTCCTTACGCTGAGGACAAAATATCAGGTATGCTTTATGCTTATTACATGAGCTGCTTGTTCAGCCTTATCCCCGAGAACTTGAGAACGGATGTCGGAAACCATCTTATCGCCTTTCTTCGTTTGGCTCTCACTGATAAGCATCTTTTCGAATAGCGCATGAATGAAGACACGTTTATTTTAATTTTAGCCCAATTACTCAACTACAGTTAATACAAAGACCTTGCCTAAAAACGCGTGCCCTTGCAGGGAAAATCAAAAGAGTAATTCTTCTACAATTTTCACTACTCAGCACGCTAAGACCAGAAGCTGATTGTCATTCAGAGTTCGTGAAGAAATAGGCTACTGGGAAAGCATATGCTGTAAAACTCAAAGCACTACACAGCAACGGAACCAGTTGGCTACATAGTGCTACGTTCTTCTGATGAACGTCGATGAGTCTGATAATTTTGTCCACTTGTCGATGGTTAACAACTTTCCAATGTAGTGATATATTACCTCCCATGAGGCGGCTGTACTGCTTTTTTTTCCTTAGTTTGAATGCGTCATTCCACTTGGAGCCTTTCGTGATTTATGCAATGCATACATCTCTTTCACTAGTGGGTGAGGCCCACAAAATTGAGAAGCGTAGACTAACATAGAAGCCTTAGAATTTTGATCGTGCTCAGGTTGTAGTAGATCTTACGCGGAGTGAGCTTCTATAGCAGACATTGTATCATTGTACTGAAAGTTGTAAAGGAATACGTCTACTTAGGACAGGTAGTAACCGCAGAGCGGAACAACGAGAGTGAAATAACTAGAATAAGGATGGGATGGAGCACATTCGGCAATCATTCTAAAATCATGAATGGTAGTCTACCACTATTCTTCAAGAGGCAGGTATATAAAAACTGCATCTTACCGGTACTTACCCACGGGACAGAAACCTGGAGACTTACAAAGACGGTTCAACTGAAATTGAGGACGACGCAGCGAGTGATGGAAAGGAAAATGATAGGTGTAACCTTAAGAGACAGGAAAAGAGCAGAGTGGGTCAGGGAACGAACGGGGGTTAAGGATATCATAGTTGAAATCAAGAAGAAATGGACATGGGCCGGGTACACAGCATGTCGGCAGGATAAGGGCTGGTCATTAAGCGTGACTGACTGGATTCTAAGAGAAGGCAAATGCCTGGAGGGGGGAGACAGGAAATTAGGTGGGCAGATGAGATTAAGAAGTTTGCAAGTATAACGTGGCAGCAGAAAGCACAGGACCGGGATGATTGGCGGAACATGGGAGAGGCCTTTTAGATGCGAAGCGTCTTATGCTCGGGGCTTTGTCTGTCCCTCCCCGCGTCCCGCGTCCGGCCACTTTCATGAAGTAGGGAAGCACCCACTATGCGAACCAGAACACTGTGGTACAATAAGGCCGTCAACCACCACTACAGTCACCAGAGTCATGGCCGAGAGCACAGAGGGGCTGCTTAGCAATGGCTAGGCAGGTGGTGTCTGTCGCCCAGGTTGACTCCATTCCTTGATATTGCTTGCATGTGCTTGCGGGAGCTTAGTCCATCCCTCGATCCTCCGTCCCACACCCCCCACAGCGCATTTGCGTCCCCTCCCCCCTCTCTCCTCTCCTACGCTCACCCCCTCTCTCTCCTCTAGGAATCCTCTACTCAACGGAGCGGCGCGCACGACAGGGGGTGCGACAGCTTCATACTCTGCTGGAGGCGCCACAGTAGTTCCGCGGTATGAAAATGACGGAGCGCGCGCGCCTCATTCTCTCTCCCGTGCAGTGCCGCGATGAGCGCTCGGGCCGCTGCCGCGAAACGGGAGCGGCGACGTTTCTCCTGCTCAAGCTAACCATCTCCCCGCTGCTTCGCATCCACACATGGTTCCCTTTA
This sequence comes from Rhipicephalus appendiculatus, assembly GCA_030522465.1. Classification (NCBI taxonomy): domain Eukaryota; kingdom Metazoa; phylum Arthropoda; class Arachnida; order Ixodida; family Ixodidae; genus Rhipicephalus; species Rhipicephalus appendiculatus. The sequence goes on from JALIZH010002516.1 coordinate 2,783, forward strand.
GCGCGAGATGGGGAAGCTTTTTCCTGCAATGGGCGTAGTCAGGTTCATGATGATGATGATGACTCTTTTACAGTAGACGGCCTTGCTCTGTTGAACTTATGAACTGGGGTGGGTTGGCGGGACACTTTACTGAGGTCCTGCAAGGCGTGCATTAGCGCGCAGCGGGTGACTCCCACGTCGGGATCGTCAGGCCAAGCCTGTTCCAGAAGCAATTCGGCAGATTTGTCACCTTGTGATGTAGCCCTTTTAAAATTCATTATAGCCTGCAAAGCTCTGTCTTTTTCATACTGCTGGCAGCTTGAAAGCAGCATAAGAAATGTCGGCTCCGGCATCGCGCGTTTGAACCCTGCCTTGAGGCCATCGTACATAAACTAAAGCGAGCGACGACTTCTCCTTGAGATAGGCACCAAGTTGCACCACTTGTGATCGCCTTGCCGCGAAATATTTAGTAACCAGGCCTTCCGGAGTTGCTTTACTGAGTGCGTAGAATAAATATCCAACCTCTTCTCAGCTTGTGATATAATCCGCGGCCCACAACTGGTCTCGTTAAATCAATCAATCAACCGATGAATATTTGTTCCTGCTGTTTTTTTAGGCAATACTGCTGGTGGCGAAATGACTTGGTGGCAAGAAGATGATACAACAGGCGCCTAAAAAAGGCGGGCCATGAAGCACCTATTTTGTAGTGATGAAACCGCAAGTCCTGAGGATTTAACCAACAATTTTGCGCCAGACTATATGCAAATATCACTTCATTGGTTAGATTGCTCGTTTTAATAAAGTCTCACCTACGAAGCATTCCATAGACTTCAAGACCAGAACATTGTAATAAGGCAGCCGGTGGTGTAACATATCTGCGAACAACACCCTTCATTGGGCGCAACTTCTTTTTTAGATGCGAAGCATCTTATGCTCGGGGGCTATGTCCGTCCGTCCCGCGTCCGTCCCGCGTCCCGCGTCCGGCCACTTTCATAAAGTAGGCAAGCACCCATTATGCGAACCAGAACACTGTCGTACAATATAAGGCCGTCAACCACCACTACAGTCACCAGAGTCATGACCGAGACCACAGAGAGGCTGCTTAGCAATGGCTAGGCAGGTGGTGTGTGTCGCCCAGGTTGACTCCTTTCCTCGATCTTGCTTGCATGTGTTTAGGGGAGGGGCTTAGTCATTCCCTCCTTCTCGCGTCCCACACCACCACAGCGCATGCGCGTCTCCTCCCCCCTCTCTCTCTCCTCTCCAACGCTCACCCCCTTTCTCTCCTCTAGGAATACTCTACTCTACGCAGCAGCGCCCGCGTCCTACACCCCCACAGCGTATGCGCGTCCCCTCCCCCATATGTATCCTCCCCTACGCTCACCCCCCTTTCTCTGGTGTAGGAATCCTATACTCTACGGAGCGGCGTCGGACATCCCCACAGCGCATGCGCGTCCTCTCTCCTACGCTCACCCCCCTTTCTGTACTCCACGAATCCTCTACTCTACGGAGCGGCTCCCGCGCCCCACAGCGCATACACGTCCCCTCTCTCCTCTCCTACGGTTCCCCCCCCGTTATCTCCTCTAGGAATCATCTACGGAGCGGCGCGCGACAGGTGGTGCGACAGCTGCATACTCCGCTGGGGCACCACGGTAGTTCTGCGGTATAAAAATGACGGAGGGCGCCTCATTCTCTCTCCTGTGCAGCGCCGCGATGAGCGCCCGGGCCGCTGCCGCGAAACGAGAGCGGCCGCTCAAGCTAACCTCTCCCCCCGCTGCTTCGCATCCACACATGGATCCCTTTAGCGGGAGATGGGGAAGTTTTAGATGCGAAGCATCTTATGCTCGGGGGCTCTGTCCGTCCCGCGTCCCCCCGTCCCGCGTCCGGCCACTTTCATGAAGTAGGGAAGCACCCATTATGCGAACCAGAACACTGTAGTAATATGAAGGCCGTCAACCACTACTACAGTCATCAGAGTCATGGCCGAGAGCACAGAGAGGCTGCTTAGCAATGGCTAGGCAGTGGTGTCTGTCGCCCAGGTTGACCCCCATTCCTTAATCTTACTTGCATGTGTTTGGAGGGGGCATGCGCGTCCCCTTCGCCTCTCTCTCCTACGCTCACCCCCTTTCTCTCCTCTAGGAATCTTCTACTCTACGGAGCGGCCCCCCGCGTCCCACAGCGCGTCCCCTCCCCCCTATGCTCTCCTACGCTCACCCCCTTCCTCTGCTCTACGGAGCTGCTCCCACGTCCCACACCCCCACAGCGCATGCACGTCCCCTCTCTCTCCTCTCCTACGATCTCCCCGTCCTTTCCTCTAGGAATCCTCTACGCAGCGGCGGGCACGACAGGTGGTGTGACAGCTGCATACTCCGCTGGGGGCGCCACGGTAGTTCCGCGGTATGAAAATGACGGAGCGCGCGCGCCTCATTCTCTCTCTTGTGCAGGAGCCGCGATGAGCGCCCGGACCGCTGCCGTGAAATTAGAGCGGCGTCGTTCCTCCCGCTCAAGCTAATTATTTCCCCCGCTGCTTCGCATCCGCACATGGTTCCCTTTATTTTTTTAACTTTGATTCTTCTACCACTTATAAGCTTGTTCTTTTTGGGACCCTGTTTAAAGACTAAACGCCACAGTGCGGTACTAAGAAGTTCCCTAGCAGATGGCCTCTTATTATTCTTGTTCAGCTTAGAGGGCCCCAAAAACGCTACAAGTGCAAAGAAGAGAGTGACTTCACTCTCGCCTTCATTATCCTTCCTGCAGGCAATATCTCCCCCCTCGCCGCTTATTTCTTCATAAAGCGTGTGTCAATTTTAGCACTACGCGTTGAGCCTATCATGATTTTGCAATTGTCGGCTACACGTTGTTATCTCCGTTTGCGCCGTCAGAAACGGACACGACAACGTGAAAGCAGTTGATCGCGCAGAATAATCATACCGCGTTGCAAAGCAGGTTAAGAGACGATCCACAACTGATAGTCCTCGTACATGTACCAATCGACCATTTGTACTTCAATCGCATCACGGGAAGCACCCTTCTGGCGTCACGAATTGCACAAAAGACACAAGAAACGCCAGGGGAGGGTAACGCATTCGTTTTTTTTTTTGTATTTCTAGATACTTCGAGGGGCCCCCTAAATTACAATGTTGAACATTCGACGAGACTGAGCATGTGTGTTTGTGAATCTCTCCTTTTAAAATGAAGCTTTCACAGCCACCATTCAAATTCAATCTTCGTAGATCATCGATTAATACCGCTATCACAGCTGCATAAAAATTACACCTTTGTAATGATGTCTCCATGGAAATGATAGATCAAATATGCCGACTTACATTTCTGAGATCTTGCAAAGTCGCTCGAGTAGTTTTTGACTCGCTAGCCCCAGTGAGTGCGCTGGCTCCAAGTACACAGGCCAGTACGACCAAATTCATGTTTTCTTCATACGGTGTCAAAAGAGCATTCGCCGTGTCGGAAGGTTAGTGTTCCTATAAAAGGAGCTGCTACGGGCGTCATTATCGTTTACTTCTTGCTTCGAACATTATTTCCAAATACGGTATCTATAAAGTAGTAAATTCATTCGCTTTCTAGAAATCTGTATGACGTATAAGAAGATTTCGCGCTTGGAAGTTCAGGTAAAGCTTTATCAATAGAGCCGCCCTATGCTATTACTCGTTGACCTTTCCAAACAATAAATGTTTGTCTGCTCGAAAAGAGTGGTGAGTGTCGGTGTGTAGCATTTAATTTATATATTCAGTAGCTCCAAAAAATAACATCCAGAACAATAATGTCATCGTAATATATCATACCGTAAGCAAATAGTTAACGATTGGCCGACTGGAAGTAGAATAACATCGCTTACTTAGAGCTATTATTGTACGTCATATTAGATATAGGTACGGACGCAGCGTCACTTATTGAAATGAATGCCTGGAGAGACGTTGCTCCTGCAAGGTTGCGCGTTATAGCCTTGAAAATTGCACTTTAGGATTTGTCTGTATGGTTTATAAATATTTAAGAAAAACCTTGACGCCCTCGGCAAGGAGGCAGTATTGCCGTTTTCACAGTAGTAACTACCTACACCGACTCTTATCTCAGCGTGGAACTGGTCGCATTTACCAGTGGGTGATACATGCCCGTACTGTTCTGTTCCGGTGAAGGAAGCAGATGCATACCATCTGATATGGACGTGCCAAGGGTTACAGTCGCAACGCTCCCGTCATCTCCTGCAAGCCGGCCTTCGCTACAGTGACACAATCAGTTATGAGCGATGGATACACGACAACACATTCCACAAGACACTGCTTCACTTCATACACAACACCGGCCTAACGGCGCACATTTAATACAGCAGATATACACAACAAATATTATGCCTTAAGGGCAAGTCTATGTCGCAAATAAAAAAAAACTACCGTAGCATGGATGTATAGACGTTTAAACAGCTGAAAACAAAGTAGATAACGTTTACATAGCTTCTCGCAGTAATAGTTATCTGCCCCTCACAAAGCCCACAGTACTTGCTATATGTGACACTCGGCTAAATTTACCAAAGATTAGACATTCGAACTCTCCACTGCACCTGTTAAATAACCTGAACCCGTAATATCGTACGATGGACTACGAAACTCAAATATAAAACTCCTGAAAAAGGCCGCGCGCTTTGAGCACGTTATCAGCCTTCCTACCAGCGAGAGCACTGAAAGCTGCGCAGAAATCTCATGTAAAGGAAGCAAGCATGCACGATCATTCAGCGCGTAAGTATGTACCACCATTCAGCGCGCGTCATGACCTTGAAGATTTTGTTTTCAATGGCCGTGGACTTGTGTTTATGGCACCATCATTTGGATTTATGGCATCATTTGTCGAGGGAAGACGGAGTCATTTCTAGCTAACTTTTAAAATTATTTGTAATTTCCAGACCACGTGCTGTGCTATAATGTTTGGCTCACATATTTTCAGGAGCCTCGACTACACATTGGCAGGGTTTTCTGGCGATTCGCAAAGCGTTTTTGCAGGGCCCCATTAATGTGGGCTGTCGCGACTCTAGAAGGTGAAAAACCAGTGGTCGTCTTGCAGTTACCCTAACTGTACTTCTCTCCCAAGCTATTTCATAACGTTCGCTCTAACGGTTTGCCTAACTGTTGCTTGTAGCAGCGGGTGCTTCACCATTGAGTTAATAGACTATCGGTTGGAAGGCCTTCCAAATGCCTGTGTGACACTAGTATGTGATAGGGACTAATAGAGGGAAGCGTCAGTTGACGTCTGGTGAAGAGCAACTAAAGTGCAGCGTAGGTGTAGCAGATGGGATGGCATTCACAACTAAATTCCATTTGTGTGGAAAAACGCCGCACGGGAACATTCAGAGAAATAAAAGAAGGCGCTACCCCCGAGCATATACTGACTTCGACAGCTCTGTGTACTAACGAACCAACAGGGGCATGGCGAAAACTTGTCATCGACGGAGAACAGGGCAGCTCCAACACAGACTCTGCCGCAAATGTAAGTGCAGTGGTGGCGGGATATGTGACTGCTGTTAAAACTGTTGCTGCAATCAAGTGAAACTACATAGTGCCGAGGGTGTATGCACTCTAGTGCACCCAGCAACCACCCCAAATAAGCACTCTAGTGTATGCTCGGACCCCGACTAAAAGCTTGTGAGCGCTGGTGTCGAACGTGGCTTAGCGAGCTGGGCATCTGCCTCGCGCGGAGGGCTCATGTGATAACAACAACGCGCGTGCGAGGTGCGCTCTTATGCGAGCTATGCGAGGTGTGCATGTATCGCTCCTGAAGAACAAAAATACACTCCAACCGCGATTGGTTGGGCGAAGAAGCATGTAGAGACGTTGCGGACGGGAGCGCTACGTCATTCAAGCTGCAATTGGGATCATTAGAATAAAGGCATGGTCGCGAGCGCTCGTGCGCGTGCTATCTCGGCAGACATCAGCAAACGGCTACATGTCCTTGCCCGTGCTGTTCCCTCACCGCTTCGCCTTCAGACGTTTGACTCCAAGAAAAGCTTTTTTTCTCTCTGCAGCGGCTGTATTCCCTTGCAGCAGCGTTTTCTAAAGCCAGATCATATCTAAAGCTCAGCTAATAGCCTTACTTCGTATGATATTACTGTCCAGTACTGTCACACTCATTCATTCGCCGTAGTGCCAATACTTTCATTCTTTGTGCATCGCGACGTGAATAATTGAGGTAACTAACGTACAATGAACCGACCCAAACATTCTCATCCGTTTGCGTCTACGCTAGAACTGTCCGTTTAGGTCTTAATGATACGAAACGGCGAGGTTAACAGCCGAATATGGAGGCACCGAGACTCATTCTTAGAATAATCTATACAGTTGTTTTGACATGCTGTAGAGCACACCAACCTCTTTCTGACCTCGTCATTGTTTACCTACGTCAAGAACAGTTATGCTCAAGTGAAGAATATTTATTAGCGTGAAGACCAGCAATGTAAGAAAAAAAGCTAGAGAGTATGATACAACGCATGACGTGCTTTGTGACCAGAGCAGGGGGGCCATCTCCTGAAGGCTTTGCGAACGTCACTTTATGAAAAATTCCTGAAGCCAAGGACCGTAGCGGCAGCCTCCACATTGGGGATATTCATTGTCGAGCAGTGATGAAAACGGCTTTGAATAATTTACTCATCCATATTCTACTTCACCCAAAAAGGCTAGTGGAGCACGCTATTAGAAGAAACATCATGACCAAGTGTGGAGATCTAGATTGTACATGTATCTACAAAACTTGAAACTTGAAAGCGGGCATCCATGCTAATCAAAGAATATAGAACTGGAAATAGCTTGTCTGGAAAGTTATATTAAAAAATTATGGCAGCCTTGCACTAGTGATCTCAAGACTCAAGGAAGAGCGGAGCTGAATGACCTTTGTTTAATCTCTTTGTTTTCTTTTTCCTTCTTCTGTTTCTTTTTTTTTTCCCGGTTTTTCTTGTATCCACTTTTTGTATATGCTTCTTTCAATATCTTACTTCCGGTCTCCATTTCCTCTTTATTCTCGTTCTTTTAATCTGCATTTCTCTTTCTCTCTCTATGAATGTATTTCTGTTTCTTTCTGTGTTTCTATCTCCATCTTTCTGTCTTGTTTGTTTCTTTTTTATTTCTCTCTTTCTTCTGTTTCTGTCTTGCTCTGTACTTTTTTTATTTGCTTTTTTTTTGTGTCCCTTTCTTTTCATCTATCTTCCTTTTTCTATGTCTGCCCCAGGTCTTTATAACTTTTTACGTCTTTATTTCCTATATGCCTATTTTCTATTTCGTTTTCTTTCTATTTCTTACTTTCTCATTCTCTTTTTCTGTATTTCTATCTCTCTCTATTTCCTATTTCTAACTATCTGATTCTGTTTCACGTGTTTCACGTGCTTCACCTCACCCACCGGAGTTGTTATTTAATGTTTGCACCTGCTCTACATGGTAGTTGGGGTTGTCCCAATTGCTGTTGCGCATAGACACGTCTGGAGTTTTGTACGATAGAGCACAAACTACCGAATGCTGAAACAGCTTCGCTGTTAAAGCACTATTACCGCTAATTGAAGGACTCAAGCTAGTCAAAGCATACCGTTTAAAGGAGGAGAAAAGACGAGTCCAAGCTATGTAAGCGCATCGATTCACCTACTTCTAGATTCTTAGAGCACTTAGTTGGGCCGGTTAGTACATGTTCATCAAAAACGAGATACAGCACGAACCACAGGACAAAGACAGAGACGGGCCAAACGCTTGATCCGCCTCTGTCCTTGTCCTGTGGTTCGCGCTATTTCTCGCTGTTTCTCGCTTTCTTGATCACGAATGCCCAATTTTCGTAAAGCTAAGTCAGTCTCACAATCTTTTTGCCACTAGCACGACGTAATATTGATAGACTTCGTAGCGAGGAATGTCACTATTACCGGCATATAGGTGCTAGACTGCTGCAGAAATTCAGTAAAACACTAAGAAAAACAAAGATAAGAGACGTAACACCATAACTAAATGTGTCCTCCTTCTGAAAGACAATGCTACAGTTCGCAGTGCTGCGTTCTCCTCATCAATGCACGCCGTACTGGTTTTAAAAATCTACTGTATTGCACTTACGCTCTAGACCTCGGAGGCTTACACCTTCTCTTATTTTTTCAAAATGAGGTAATTCAGTAAAGGCAACATTTCGCGGATTAGGACACTTACTTCGGAGGTCAAAATCTTTTCACGAACCTCCAGACTTCTTTAAACAAGGTGGGCAAGTTGAGCAAAACATGAAAGATTAGTGTGTCTGTAAGGGGTATACCCATCGAGAAAAAAACTGAAGTTGAAAGACACTGTAACATGCCATGTCCTTTTTTTAGTCTTTTTTTGTGTTTTCTCTTTCTTTCTTTTTTTTCCATTTTTTCTTGATTATTTTTAGTATTTTTACACTCTATCAGCAATGACGTGAATGTTGAGATAGTATGAGGGGAGAGGCCGCAGCTGGCACCATTCCAAGGCACGGACGGACGGACGGCTGACGGATGCGCGAGTATGAGGCATTACAGGCTTTCGCCTTAATATTCATGTCCACCAGTTATTTCGCTATATGCTGAAGGCATTTTTTTCGACCCTCTGTGACCACTTTCATTATACTCAACGATCATCTCAAAATTGCTCATCATTAGTGTACTTACTTCCCACCGCCGCTAAGTCATTTACAGGTTACTGGAGCTTCTCGTCTGACCACGCCAATTTTCATCTTTTATCACGTGAAGGAAATTAATGCTGTATCACAAAAGACTTATCCTCGCTGCATCTGAAATCTCGCCCCAAAGCTATGCTTCAATAATTTTGCGAAGCTTAACTTAATCAAAAACGTTCAATTCGAGTTTTTCGAAGAGTGCCATTCATACAGATTGTCGGCTCTGCCCCCTCAAGCCCAATATGGCTTTGGCAGGCCAATTTTTTACTACATTGTTCCTGTGTGAAAATGTTAATGAAGTATTATAATAATAATAATAATAATAATAATAATAATAATAATAATAATAATATTCTTATTATTATTATTATTATTATTATTATTATTATTATTATTATTATTATTATTATTATTATTATTATTATTATTATTATTATCTGTCAATAGCCTTACATCTTAGCGTATGCTCCTGCATTGACAATGCTACACTTTTTTTTACGGGTGAAGTAAACAAAAATGCGCTTGTAATGCCTATTTTTGCGCTGGTCTATGGTTCAGCGCTCAGCTGGAATCATTTCCTTGTATGAATAACGTGATTATGATCGCTTTGCTACGTATAGTAGGCGTCGACGAATGTTCATTGCCGCTTATGAAACGCAACCTAACATTTAGGCAACTGGCTCTGGGCATTAATTTCTCATTATCTATTTTTACAATATTCCAAAGAAGGATCCCTCGTACAGGGCAGGAGGTAACATTTCATCTTGATCCTTTGAGGCCACCTCCTCTAAAAAGGCAGGTTGTATTGGTGTACAGTCGCAAAATAATTTCATGCTTGAGAACCCTAGCTTCACGCTAGCTTACAACCAGTGTGCGAGCATGTCAAACAAGCTCTAAACTCACAAACTGAGCAAAGAAATGGTACAATTGCTTTCTCTGGATTCGTTGCTAATTTTATTCTGCGTCTTCCTGTGACTGAATTACCACACGTGGAAATATTTGTTTTCAATTCGGTCAACCACTACGTCGTTGTGTCATGGGCGATCAAAATTCTAGCTGACGTTACAAAATCGTCCATGCCCTAAGAGTGGCAGCGGCTTTTCATGTTCTATTTGTAAGTGCAAAGCAGGTTAAAAATGTTGAGCTAGTAAATTAATAAAATGGACCCACATACGCACTGATGACGTGCCCGATGAACTTTGGCATGCTATTCCGCGCGTCACCGTGGACAGTCGTAAATATTTCTCCTGGTTAAAGGTATCGTTTATTAATGTCACGGAAGACGACACTATAATAAAATATACCTCCAGTTCGTTAAATATGCTAGCGCTGTTTCCAAGGGTTAAACTTTGCATTAGAGAATGACACGCACGCTCGGCTACCGCAGCTTCAGGCCTAGCTGGAGCGCATATGCCAGGATGTCTGGCGCGTTCCATGACATTAATAAACGATACCTTTAACCAGGAGAAATATTTACTACTGTCCACGGTGCCATGTGGAATAGCATGCCAAAGTTAATCGGGCACGTCATACGCACGTTTAGCTTCACCGTATGTTGGCATTATTACTTAAACAAATAGCGTAATGCGTCATCTGGTTAAGCAATTTATTTTGACAGCTCCTTTGACGAGAAAAAGGCCGCGCGATTATTTGTATACAATTCTTGTAGTAATTAAGCATATGGCTAAAGACGCGGAAAACACGAATATGTCAAGTTTGCAACATATTTTGTAGCGTGCATTTTTGTACTCCTACTTTTAGAGGAACATGAAAATGTTTGAAGTGAGGTCAACTTCAATAAAAGTCACAGTTTCACCGCAAGGGTGAAGCAGTGAATGCGATAGCAAAAAATTCTACTGTTATTTGAACTGAGGCTGGCAGCTAACTCTTTTGGATCCAATCTCACGCAACTCTACAAAATGCTTGTTTAAGAGCATACGACCACTCCAGGGACACAGTTCCCACAATCTCCTCGGCAGCCGCCCGCTGTCGGCTGCTGAGATTGCGTGATAACGCGTGCGCCAGCGATGACCGCACTCATAAAACCAAAGGTCGCAGTGGCTGCATGAGGGACACCCCCCCACCCCCTCGCGTCTTTCCGCGCTTGCTAAAGACGCGCGGGGCGTATCCTCTCTTCTTGAACATTCCCGGGCTGGTCGAACAGGCGAGGGGACATTATCGTATACGCCTCGGAGCAACGGAGATGGGCCGGCTCGTTTGATGTCCGCTTCAGCCGCGTTTGTCGCCCCCCGCTTCCGCGCTGTTACCCGCGGGTAGAACGTACAATGCGCTGGGGGATCTATCAATTTGGACTTTATACACGAAATGACGGCAACGGCGACGGCAATGGCGACGGCAAAAACCCCGTCGAGACTGTCCATATAATTGCTACCGCAATAAAATAAAAGTCGCATCTTTGCTGCTAAGGTAAAGCAATGAATACGATAGCGAGAAATTGCAATGCCACACAAAGAACGACAAGCAGCTCGATACTTGCAGCGCACCGCTGAATCACACAAAAAGACACTCGAAAAGAACGCACAGGTATACACAAGACAAGCGGGAAATAAGAAATGTCATAGTCGTTACGCCTTTGTGTTTGAGCAACGCACTGCGAGAGTCAACATGCTGTTAGATATTCCTTTTTCTTTTAAAGTGTGGTGCCTGGTGTGATCCCTCTGCGTCTCCTCTCACGTGGTGGCATCCGATGCAAGTTGTGCCGGGTGGCCTTTTTTTTTTCGTTCCATATCCCGAGTGGGTACAAAAAGAAGCCACTTTTTCGCACGTGTCTCAAGGGCAGTTTTCCAGTTTAAAGAAAATGTAGGAGTTTTATGCGAGAGAAAACCTGGTGAAGCTCCTTCGAGAACTGCGTACCGCCAGCGGTAAATGGTGCATATAAGTAGCTCAAGTATATCAAATTTGCAATATATTTAATGTAGCGTGCATTTTTGACTCCAACTTTCAGAGGAACACGAAAAGTAGGACATGTGAAGTAGCTCTAGACCTGACAATCGCCCATTGTCGGAGGAAAGGGTCTTAAGACACTGGCCGAGACAATCCTCGGCACGCAAGGCATTGAGAGCGTTGTTGCGCTTTTTGCGGGAAACTGTCCTCAGAGACAGACTCTGAGCAGTGTCATTTATCGTATTATTGTTCTCCTTTGTTTTTCTTTCTCTTTTTTTTTCTTTTTTTAAAAAATCTCTTTTCTGTCATATTTTCCTCCCATCACCCCCTTCCCCAACACAGGGTAGCCAGCCTGTTTAAAACTGGCTAATCTCCCTGACCTTCTTTTCCTCCTCCTCCTCCATAAGTACCTCGCCATTATAACGCCAGCGCATACACTGTGCACGGTCCAGTTTTCTAACGCTGCGGAGTGAGGAGTCTGGTTCGAATACCGGGTCGCTTTTTCCGGAATTTTTACAGCGAAAGCTGTTATGAGATCACAACAAGGGCCGTTTTTGAGCCGTAGTTGTCCGCCGCCGCCGGTGTCCGTAACCACTATCGCTCAAAATAAGAAAAAAAACTAAACAAATAAAAACACCTAGGACAGATTGGGAATCGAACCCGGGCGCTCTGCGTGACAGGCCCAGTACTCTACCACTGAGCTACGACGGTTTTTTTTTTCATGGCATTTTTTCAACTAAAACATGGCAGTAATTCAATACACATACAGAACTAATATGTTCATTCTTTTATCGCGACACAATGATGAGCACACAACACTAAAGAATTTACCGTCTCTAGAACAAATAAATGAACTAACGGCCTTTTTTCCAAATATACTCTAGAATGGCGGTAAGGATAAACACCTCACCAACACAATAAACCATTTTGGCTGAAACTCCATTTCCTCGTATACATCGCATATTTGAGTTACCATTCGAATGAAGTGGGCTGTTAAGGAAATTATTGACTCGGCATTTCTCTGCTACATGCGCGTCTTCCACAGGCTTTGCATTCCAACGATGTACATTTCCAACCGTACATCATTGTAACTCGCCGGCAGCAGAGATCGCACGAAATGAGAATTTAGCACAAAGTCTTTTTTAAGAGTTCGCTGGAGCACATCCCAAAATAAGATTGCGTCGGCCTAACGGCTTAGACAATGACTAGTATCTGTTCTTATCAGCTACGCCGGTGCTTGGCACTCCGTTCCAAACTGACCCTATGCAGGCTTCATGTCGGGTAAGAATCGCGTTAAAAAATGTAATAAAGCGTTTTAGGACAGTGAAGTAACAACCAGGTGTCACACAATGCGAACTGCGTAACGAGTTAATGCCCCAACCCATTACAAAAGCCACAGGCATAATTCTTCATCGTCGTCAGCCACGGCATCAACAAACTGCCATAATGCGTCAGAAATGTACAACGGGTACCGCGCTTTTCCGAAGAATGAAGAATAGCGGCATAGTGAACGCTTCTTCACTACACAAAAGTTATGACGATTTATGCCGTAGTGGATACCATGCAAGTGTGCTTGTAGTAGTTGTCCCTAGAGTGTATAGAAAAGGCTCCAGAAAGGCCACTATTCCAGCTTTCGCTCTGACTGTGCTGCGCGTTCCCACTCAGGCCTGATTCGTTTTTCGTAGTGCCTTTCAAATGCGAAGCATTTCTTTGCGTACTGTAACCACTTCAGCGTTTCTATCTACATATCTATCTATCTATCTATCTATCTATCTATCTATCTATCTATCTATCTATCTATCTATCTATCTATCTATCTATCTATCTATCTATCTATCTATCTATCTATCTATCTATCTATCTATCTATCTATCTATCTATCTATCTATCTATCTAGCCGCCTACCTCTGCGTGCTCTCGTGATCGCCTCCTTAACTTGTGGTTGACCAAAATTTGTATGGGAAGGTAAGAGGTATTTACGAATACGTCTGGCTCGTCATGACATGAATAACCTGAAAATCCTGTCGTGTACGTCGTCAAACCCTTTCCTGCAGACACGTGTGGCACATACCCATATACCACGGGCTGCGGTATGCGGGTATGCGCCACAGATGTTTGACAATTTATGTCTACCCAGGAACGGTGAGGACACACATTAGTAATTTAAAAGGGAGAGCGTTAAGAAAAGCTGACATTGGCAGCGTTGACCCTACGAATGCAAATAATAAATATCAGGGTCCCAGCAGGAAGCGAACCCAAGCAATCTGCGTGGCAATCAAGCATTCTACCGCAAAGTCACACCAGGTCTCGGGACTGCTTCGCAAAAAGACCCTCTGCAGGCGTAATGTTGGTGAAACGTCAATTGTGGTTCCAGTGCTGGCTATCTAACTTTTTAAACATTGCATATGTACTCCTATAAGGCAGGCGTCATGTCGGGTTAACGTCAGTTATACACTTAAGCGCCATCCAGTGCAGTTGGTGCACGAAGCACTATCCAGGGCTACCATCCTCGCAAGCACAAGTGCTACATATGAGATAACCGCTTCTGGTGTAGGTAATACCCATGTTTCTGTTGGCATCGTTACGCAACTGTAAACAACTTGTTATATGAAAGATATGCGACTTTTCAACGTACGTCTGTGCGTACAACATTTGTACATATATTTAACGTGATTTCGTAACGTTTCGCTCAATAAGAGAATTACAACCCAGTCACCTTGCCTCCGCATGCTTCGCATAACATCGAGTCCCATGGTACTTGGGAACTGCCAAATTTGTTTCTTTATATACATACATATACATATCCGAGACATGACGGTGACGGCGATGGCGAAAATCCGCCGCGAGTGTCCATATAATTGCTATCACAATAAAATAAATATTGCCCACAAATGAGGTGTGATATAAGTGTGTCGTATTTAAATTGGGTTTGTCGGCGATGATGCAGTAAAAGACGTTGTACACTCCATCGTCCCCTGAGCAAACCAAATAAGAAGCAATCAGACCAAGTCACAGCGCTAAGGTCATTACAGGTGAAAAGGCGTGGAATTGACTAAGGCCTCTAAAGAGTTTTTACACTAAAATAAGACTAAAATATATGGATGGTGCGCCTATTTTTTAGAGCTGTAGGAGGGCATATAGAAACCACTGTGTGGAATTAATGACGTATGAAAAAAAGAGACCCGCGGACACCACAACTAATACGAGCACGTCTTTAAAGGCCAACTGCAACGAAATTGTGCACACCTCAAAAAGCCGATTTATAGGCAGTACAGCTGAAGATAATGCTACCTGCCAAATTTCACCTTCGAAATGCAAGTGGTTACCTAAGAAAAAAGCTCGCCAACAACGCAATTTTTCATACCGAAACTAGAAAAAACGACGCCATTACAGCTCGCCGGAAGTGACGTAGTCAACAGCCCGATGACAGACCGACCGATGCAGGCGAATCGTCTGCTCTGCGCTCCGAACATGGCTCCGAAGTATGCGCTTCGCGGCCGCGCCCCAGGGTTTTCTCTTCAGATGGTAACGAAGAAATTAACTATTCAAAAACATGCACAGGGAAGGAAACACGGATACATAATAATAAAAGTTCGTTTAAGCGTTTGTCTAAATAACTGCTGCCCGCTTTGCGCCTACCGTCTCGTCCTGCTGTCTTGGAGAACTCGCTGGTTTACAATAAATGATGCTGCTGGTTTAGGCTTCGGGTATTCTCGCTTCGTTGATTGACTACGGATAGAAAGACGGCGTTGTTTTCGATACCGATGCTCGGTTTGGCACTCTCCCATGTGTAACGAAAACGTCCGTGCATTTCTGTAAACACTTGTGTGACTGCGCCCGAAGCTTTTGCATTAAACCGCTAACGTAGCACAATTCGTTTTCTTAAAATACGTTTACGTGCTTGAAATGCTTTGAAGCGAGCACGACTACATTTCTATCGAACTTCACTGCTGTGACTACTCGCAACGAGAAGCGGGCCGATCAGCTTTTGGAGCTTTCATTACTCGCGCCTAGATGGCGCAGCTAGTCCAGCGCTTCGCGGGGCGTCGTTTTACGGGTTCTGTGTTTCGAATCGCGTTACGTTATGATTTAGCGAGCGAAACAGGCTAACACAAGCATTTTACGCCATACTAAAGCTGTCTAATACGAATACCTCTCGTCGCCGGCGCTTCTCCAAACGCTGGTCAGGGCTTCCCGCTGTTGGGTTTGCAGCGGCTCAATATTGAAGGCACTGCGTCAGGATTCAACATTTTTTTTTCACTATCAACACTATTTGGGCGAAGAGACACCGCTCGTGTTTATAATCGTCATCTTCGAAGTGCGCCGGTAAACCACCACGCTATTCGATACCTCCCTTTCCTTTCGCCTCACTCCGATAACCTACAGCTTTTTGAGTTTACGTTTTTCGGAAAAGCGTGAAAGCTGGTCCCAGCCGTAACATATGTTCCAGTAGCCTACGGCTCCGCATTTCGCATTACAAAAGAATTCATATCTTCTGAATCAGCCGCTCGTAAAGGGGCGTCACGCAGAAAAGGAAGGGATGCGGCTGCAGGGTTCTGCTCACGCACGGTGGTGAGCTGCAATTGACGTCATTTCCGTTTTTTGTCCGATTTGTCCAGGCACACCGCTAGGGCTCCGCGTCGTCTGCTAGTTGACAATTAGAGCACCGATTATAAATGAAATACGCGATTGCAAGCTTTTTTCACTGCCGTTATCATTGCTTACCCAACATATACTACACATTCCGAGCCGATTCTGCCCAAGTCAGATTTCGTTGCAGTTGGCCTTTAATTGTACAGTGTATGCAGGCAGTGTATGTTCTCTCCTCGATTCA
>JALIZH010002520.1:0-14907 GCA_030522465.1 Rhipicephalus appendiculatus
ACATCGAAAGCTGTATATGGTGTTACGATCGGCCTTGGAAGCCGTCGCGGCAGAGGCCGCGGAGAATGCTCCTGTCACGGTGTTAGAATAGTTTAGGTGGAGCGACGGCGCGTTGGAATGAGGAGAAATCGGGGACCTCTTTCCCCTTCTTGCCGAAAGGTGGCGCGCGCGGCACGGTGGCCGCCTGGCTATACCCAGCGCAAACCTGACGCTTCTAACATTTGGATTTTTAGCGTGTTTAGAGATATCGCAGGGCCCTGTGAGGATTGTGTGGTAGTGTTTTATGCATGACTGTTCGGCATGCGGCGTGAAGCTTCGGCCTCGGCAACACCGTGGCCTAGGCGATCGTGCTCGCATTTTTTCTACAAAAATAAATCTGCAGTTCCGTGACGCGTGTTGAATTCACCCTTCATTTACCCTCGAAAGATTACTTGATGTATTTGCGGTCAGCATCATATAAAGCGCAGGTGTCATGCGTAAGGGGCATTTCGCATATGAGATCAAGTGGCCTCACAGAATCTTTTACTACGAACCGCTTATTCAAATTCCTTGAACATTTGCGAGAAGACGAATGCTTTAATGTAATGGAATAGAATAACTTTATTAAGGTATTTCGGGGCGTGCACTAGCACGTGACGCGCCACTCCACGTCGGCAAAGACAGGATTGAAAGAGAATGCAATAGAGTGGGCGACAACCGATGGCTACGAAGCCGCTCTTTGATATAAGCAAGCTTTTCAAAATAAATAGACTGCAAGATATATACGTTATGGCGTGATCTTCACATTTGTAGCCCGAGTTGCATCGCGGCACAAAGCACTTCTTGCCCATCTGGACAATATAAGTTGTGTAAATAAGGACGCGATGAACAAGGATAAGCTATTTCAAATAGGCTAGCATTTGGGTGGCAGGCGTTTCTACTGGCGAACGTATGTGCACGAATGGGGCCTCGTTTGGTTTGGCGTTGTTATAACCGGCAAGGCTGGCTGCAAGGGACGCTCATCGGCATACCTTCCAAACGCTGTCCGCGTCCAGCAGGAACGCAAGAGGCACGGCAAGAGGTGTCCTTGTGCGCTGCAGGGAACGCGCATCGGTGTTGCTGGTACACGCTGTCCGCGTCCTGTGAAAAGACTTGACGAGACGCGTGTGCACGGACCGATATAAAAGGAGCGCATCAAGAGTGCGCTGGGGGCCCTCTCGTCTCTGGAGTGCACTTCCAATGTAAAGGCGCGTCGTGGGCGCGTCTCTGCGCCTAGTTTGTTGAAGCTCCTGTAGATATGTAAATTAAACGTGTGTATTTTGTGAGCAAGAAGTCTCGCAAGAGTTCTCCTTTGCCGGCGCATCGGTGGCAGCCTGTACCCCCTCCTCGGTCACATCATGTGTGTTAGTTTTAACGGGTCAGACAGTGACGTCACGGAATATGGTGTCACTCTCAGTTCCTGTCATTCCTGAAAGAAGAAACTGGAAAGCAAATAGTTAGGATGCTGAAAGGGAAACGAGCACGACCATTTCACCTTTGTGCACCCAGAGCAGGGCACAAAGTTCTACTTCTGCTACTGCAACAAACAGCATGTCTGTGACGAATAACGAGAGGCAGTCGGAATAGAACATGATGAGTCATGATGGATCGGTCGTTAAACGGACGTTAACCTTAATTACCACGTGCCAGCCAGCACGTGTAAACGTAGCAAATGCGGCTGCTTGAATCCATCCGATATGGTGCATGCACAACGACAACCCAGGAGAGGAATTTCTAACCTACCATTGTCAAATGTGTTGCTTTCTTCCGACAACCATCATTTAGCGAAACGTCAACCCCATCCCGCACCCCTCACTCCCGCTTTCTTTTTCAGGGCATACCTTTTTTCTTTTTTACTAACCCAGTTCGTCCAGGCGGCCTCACCCAATTTGCCATGGTGGCCTTATTCGTGCACGAGCTAAAATATTTTTTGAAATTCGTGTTCACCTGTCAACTCATTATCGCTGTCCGCAGAAGCTATATTTCCTATGTGTTTCCATCTGTTGGCTACCGCCACTGAATTCTCTTGATGTTGTGCATTTACTTTCAAATCAGAGTAATATGTGCGGTTACCGTGATAAAAAAACGAACGGCCAGCAGATGAGGAGTTGTCGCAAATGCAGCTTTGTAAGCGACGCGGCCCCCGTTGAAGCGGCTGACCCGAGGATGGATGGATGGATGCTATGAGCGTCCCCTTTATAACGGGGCGGTGACATGTCTGCCACCAGGCTCGAAAAAAAAAAACTTTCTTTTTATGTTGGCTTAATGCCTTATCTACATTGATTAAATCTCTGCTATTATAGCAAAGAAAAATATAAATTCACGGTCCATCTCTCTGCCTCTTAAGGCAGAATGACCTTATTTTTCCCCATTCTTCATTTTTGTCCTTTATCTCTACTTTTCTGCCACCAATACTCTAACCGTCTCTTACTTATTTCTATCGCGGACGTGTTCACCTTTCAATTGTTGTCCCTAAAACCCAAGGCTTCATGTAGACTCGTGCCCACACGTATATCTGGGTGGATATCACCGCATTCAATCAGTACATGTTCCATCGTTTCCTTAGTTCCCCCCACAGCATGTACATTGTTCTTCTTCGTTACAGAATCTCGCTTTATAGCTACGCGTTCTAAGGCAACCCGACCTTGCTTCAAACAGTAAAGCGCTTCCCCTTGAATTATCATAAAACCTCTCCCTCCTTATTTCGTTTTTTCCCTTTCGGTAGTCACTGAGAGCCGGCTTCTTTTCCATCGCTGTCATCCAATAAGTCCTCTCCGCCTCTCTGACTTTTCGTTTAAGGCTCCTTGTTGCCACGTCGCCCACGCTGCTAGCCGTATATTTACTGGTGAGCCTCCTAGTTCTTTTTCTCCACTTCGTGTCGACGCTTTTTCTATACAAATACCTGAAAACCTTCCCTGCCCATCTACTCTCCTTCATTTTCCTCAGCCTCTCTTCAAATCTAATTTTGCTCTGCGCTTCCCTCACTTCAAAACCTGTCCATCCCATATCACCCTTTACAGCCTCATTTGTCGTCTTCCCGTGAGCGCCCAACGCGAGGCGTCCCACGGTCCTTTGATTTACATCCAATCCTGATTGCACCTCTGACTTCATGCACACCACTGAGTTCCCAAATGTAAGCCCCGGAACCATCACACCTTTCCACAGCCCTCGAAGCACCTCGTACCTATTGTATCCCCATAACGCTCTGTGCTTCATGATTGCAGCATTCCTCTTTCCCTTTGTTACCGATGCTTTCTCTTGTACCTCCATATATCTATCCCCCTCATTTACCCACACTCCGAGGTACTTGTACTCGCTTACCCTCGGTATTTCTTGGCCCTGTATTAAGACCGCATGGTCTTCGTGATCGTGAATACCATCAATCCACATTTTGTTGCACTAAAACCTAGTCCCAGAGCCTCGCCTTCCCTTCCGCATATATCTGCCAGCCGCTGTATATCATCTTGACTGTCCGCAAATAAGACAATATCGTCAGCATAAAACAGACCTGGAAGCTTCCGCTCAACCATCGCGCCTGCCTGTTTGTGTGACAGATTAAATCCAATGTTGCTACCTTCTAGCGCTTTTTCCATCCTCACCATGTACAGCATGAATAACAGCGGGGACAAAGGACATCCCTGTCTCAGCCCCTTGCTAATGTCAACGCTGTCCTTGCTGCTTATTCCTTCCCATTCCACACAAACTGTATTTTCTCGGTATACTTCCCTCAAAAGCTGTATACAGTCGTCACCTATGCCCACTTCCTTCAATATATCCCACAAAATTTCCTGATTAACGTTGTCATATGCCCCGGTGATGTCTAGATAAGCTACGTATAAGGGCCTGTTTTCTATTTTTGATATTTCTATACACTGTGTAAGAACAAACAGGTTATCGTCTAACCGCCTGTCGATTCGGAATCCATTCTGGAGTTCTCCCAAAATATTATTTTGCTCTACCCACGTTTCTATTTTTTAATTTTACTGCCTGCATCGCCAACCGGTATAGCACCGATGTAATGGTTAGTGGTCTATACGAGCGAATGTTATCCTTTTCTCCCCTGCCTTTATAGATTACGTTCATTATACTTTTTCGCCAACTGTCTGGTATTTCCCTCTCCTGTAAGCACTTTTCTACGGCTTTCAGCAGTGCTTCTTTAGTGCTATGTCCTAGTTCGTCAATGAGGCTGACGGGAACCCCATCTAAGCCCGGAGTAGTGCGCTTAGGAATTTTTCCTTCGGCCTTCTTCCAATTGAAATTCTCAAGTACTACATCTTCCTCGGTTGTACTCTTCTGTATACTTTTACTCACCGGGGGAATCCCCTGGGCGACCTTTTTAAACGAATCGGCTGTTACCTTTCGGATGTAACCTAGCGCTTCATACCCTTCCAATTGATTTCCTCCTTCATCTACCATATGTTGTTGCATTGTGACAGACTTCCTACCTAGCGCTTTTAGGTGGTTCCAAAATATCCTAGGCGCGGCCTTCTTCTTTTCGCGAATCTCTGTCATCCAGCGTTCACTTTCGCCTTTAGTTTTTGCCTCGACTAATTTCTGCACAATGGATTTTTGCTCTAAATATATTTCCCATATTTGGTTGACTTCATCCTGTGGCCGCTTCTCCTTTTTTGCCTGTCTGTGCTGCCGTGATGCCTCACGTCGCTTCTCGATCGCATCCCGGATTTCTTTGTTCCACCAACTTTTTGGCTTTCTCTTTCCTTTCCAAGGAATAGTTTTCTTCTCTTTTTCTATTTCTTTCGTGATTACATGTAGCAGCTCACTATACTTCCAGTCTTTGCCTGGCAGTTTGTTTACTTCTTCCTCGACTCTTACGGCTATATTTGTTATTTGTTTCTCATTTAAATACGAGCTGCCAATGTTTGATTCTAGTTTCTTATTTTCAGTTTTATATCCCATTTGTAATGTTATGCGTTTATGATCACTACCCAAGCTGTTAATGCCTTCCTCGTCTATTCTCATCTCTCTAAGTTTGTCATAGATTCCTTCTGTCATGAGACAATAATCAATGCTCGATTGCCTGTTTCCGACTTCCCACGTGATCTGTCCCTCACACTTAGGCCCCGCGTTAACTATTTCAAGACTATGTTGCTCGCAGAGATCTAGCAATAACTTGCCATTGGAGTCTGAATATCCGTCAAGGTCATGTATGTGAGCATTCATGTCCCCTAGAAGGATTATTTCGGCATCATGACCAAATTCTTTGATATCGGTGCTTATGCATTTCACTATCTCCAGATTCTTTTCTCTGCAGTTATTCCCCGTCCACAAGTAAGCTACACCTAGCCACGTTTTCTTTCCACCTACTGTGCCCGAAACCCATAGGTGCTCTGAACACGTTTGCTTCACTCTATCCCAGTTTGCTCTGCTATGAATTAGCATTCGAACACCCCCACCTCTCCTCGATACACCCAGCGCGCCTGTCGGAAAAAATGCGAAGCGCGTCTCCGTGTTCGGCGGGGAGGCTGCGTGGCGGAGGCGGAGCGTCGGTACACCTAACCTATTCCACGGCCGGTCTAGAGGCGCGCGCTCGCTCCCTCCTCTTACGGCCTGAGCAACCACCGCGAGTACAATGGAGTTCTTTCTATACAGTGACGACGGCGCGCTCCGCGTGAGGGCGTCGCGAGCCAACCCTTCAAAGCGCGTTTCGCCGCATACGCTTCGTCTTATAAAGTAGCTGTTGCCGGCCACTTTCTCGTGCTAATTACTTTTTTCGCTTATAGGAAGCGGTGGGAGTAGTAGAGGTGCGTGAGGGGACAGTATGGCTTCCTCGGCACTCATGCACTCAGGCAAATGAAGACGTACACGCAAGGCTACCAGAATTTTTTAAAGTTTCGACCACCTTATATTCGATGTATTCGAAAATCTTTAGGCCCAGATTTAGGTGCACGTTAAAGAACCCCATGTGGTTGAAATTTCTGGAGCCTCCACTACGCGGTGTCCGTCATAATGATATTGTAGGTTTGGCAGGTTAAACCACAACAGTTATTATTGTCACCACATTATGCCGCAAACACAACAGTCAATGCAGATGACGTGGAGTCACAAAGAAACATGCGCGAGGTATTCACACTTTTAAGCGGCATCCCGACCGCACCTATAACAGATTGCCATCGTTTTACGCAGCAAATCCTAACTCTTTGGTCGACTATGGTATGGACGGCATGCTGATGCATATGTAACCGAGTGCGTCCTTTTGCTCAGTTTCTACAATGAGACGTGCAATCTGATCCTTATAGCGAGGCACTCACTCGTGTGGTTGCTCATGTTGTTTTCCTCTGTGTGGCTCATAGTTAATGCAGGGGATCGGCCGATTAGTGGGTGAATTTTCTCAAAATTTTCTGTAGTGTAGCATTCGCAGAAGCTACAGTTCAAAATATTCATCCCATTTTTCGGTGTTACATAAAACGAAAAAAAAAAAAACAGGCTCTGTTATAACCTCGTCTATGCTTCCCCGAGCAACAGAAGCGGGTGCATCAGTGGTTTATTTTTCCTCTTTGTCTCCGGCGTGAATTATTTCACCTTAAGATTCTTCTCATGTGTTTGTTCTTGTTCTTGTTCACCTATCAGTGTGGCTCACACCCACTGTGGGGGATTGGCCAAGAATTGAGTGGTCTTATAAACTGTCACGTAAGTTCAGAATAATTGAGGCTATAGAATAAAAACCTTATAAATTTTATATGAAATTTTGATGGTCGCTCAACCTGCGAACCCATCTTCTTTTTCTTCTTATTTCTATACTTCAGTGCCTGTCGTAGACTTTATCAGTACCTGCTAGTTCATGTTATTTTTAGCTTGTGTTTTTCCATTTTGAACAGTTTATTATTTTTTTTCTACTACTATTATTATTAGTGTTGATACTGTGATTTTCACTTAAAGATAAGTGCAAAAAACAGTGGCCGTCCCCATTGACTTTCAACTGTTTGCAGTATTAATTTATTATAATGCCTTCAACAAAAAAGTACAAATTTTATTATTTTCAAGTGCCGCGATGGCCGGCGTGTGTATTTGAAATAAATGTTTTCTAAACCATTTTTCTACCACAGAATGAGTTATACGTAATTCTTTCTGCCGATCGGTGATCACGCGGCCGAGGCCTTCTGAGGGCGAACACACAATCGCACATACGCGTCAAATGCAATATTCAGCCTCCTACTCATTTCTCGACGCTACAGAAAACGAAAAAAAAAGTTTTCTTATAACCACGGCGATGCTTTCCCGAGCAACATAAACGGGCAGATCAGCGACTTGCGCCTCCCCCTTCCGAAAAGTGGAAATCACCGGGGTTATCCTATATGCTAGCGACCATGTTCACATCGCATTGGTACCATGAAGTGACTTCAAAAGGGACCACGGCAAGTTCGAAGCCGAGAATTCCCTGCGCGCGCTAGCCTCCGCAGCTGCCGGCGGCGGGTTGGCTCGGAGCGCCCCCCGCCAAGCTGCGGCGATAGGTAGCAACAACCCCCCCGTGCGCAGGCCGTAAAGGAAGGAGCGAGCGCGCGCCTCCAGACCGGCCGTGCCTATTCTAACACCGTGGATCCTGTTTTTCTAAAGTCCTCCCGGGTTCGCTGCCCTTCGGGGGAGCAGGTATAATCCCTTTTCCTGGAATGCCTACGAGCGTGCGGCGTGGTCAAGTGACCAGAAATTCCAGCAGTGCCGCGAACAGCCCTTTGTGGCAAGATGCTGCCGGCGGGGGGGGGGGGGGGGGGACGAGGCTGCTCGTCACATTCCAAGCAACGAGGAGACAAAGCCGAGGTCCAGTCCACAGAACACCTGCTGCGTGTTGTTGCCTGGCGGAGGATCTTCCTATCAAGCCGTGACATTCTTCGGCACGATCACAGAGACTCTACCCCCCAGCCGGAAGAATTCCGGGAACCAGCACAGGCCAAGATCTGCAAACGTGTGCAAGAGTTGGTACTGTGCGCAAAACCGTGGTGCTCTTGTCGTGACCATATTTGGTCATCGTTTCGACGGTGCCCTCTCCACGTGCACCTATTGGACGTCGGTCCCCAGGCTCGTGGGTGGAGCTACAAGGCCATCGAGAGCCGTATTGGCCAACGATGTGGACAATGCGCCCAGAGTTGGCAACGCGGCGACATAAAAGCCCAAGACATGTTTTTGTAACTAGTCTCTTAATCTGTCATCTTTCGTCATGTAAATAAACTTCTGTTAAGTTTTCCTCCCGAGTCGCTCACTGCCACGGCTCTCTGCTCCGGACATCGATGGGCCTGCGGTTCGACACCTTACGCTCGGCACCACGCTACCCGCTGGTCGGCTCAAGCAGCAGGCCAGTCGCAACAACTGGATGGCAGACGGTGGGATCCTGCTAGCCCCGAGTCCGCAACAAACTGATGCCAGCGTCGGGATAGACTCCGCTGAGATCATGGCTGCGGGGTGTGGTGAGTGCTTGACTTTTAGATGTGAAGCATCTTATGGCGAAGCTTAATCCGGTGGTGGTGGTGGTGGTGGTGGTGGTGGTGGTGTGCCGCGTGCCCATCCTTACTGCGCATGCGCAAACAGTTAAAGAAAAAAATAAAAATAAAAAACCTCCTCTCCCCCCTCTCTCTCCTCTAGGCATCCCTCCCCGCGGCAACCACACCCTCACTGCGCATGCGCCTCCCTTCCCTCTCTCCCCTCTTACACTCCCCCCCTCTCTCCATCCCTGCCCGCGGCGTCTAACTCCCCCCTGCGCATGCGCGTCCCCCTCTCTCTCTCCTCTCCTACGGTCCCCCCTCTCTCCTCTACGCATCCCTGCCCACGGCGCTCACACTCCCCACTGCGCATGCGTGTCACCCCCTCTCTCTCCTCTCCTCCGCTTCCCCCTCTCTCGCCTCGCGACGCCGACGCAGGCAGCGTCTGCTAGCGAGTTTCTTGGTTGAAAAAACCGACTGCTCGCGCTGCACAACCGTTCACTGGCCATCCCGTATATATGGCAATGGATCTTGACCTCCAAGGTGGTGCCGGTGGAAGATTTCTCCTGTGCGTTGTTGAACAATAAAAATTCGCAGCGTGCGCGTTAACTAAAAGCGGAGTGCGGGTCTCTGTGTCCAGTCGGAGTCTTCTGTCTCTCATTGCCCATTAGCAGCGATTGGCATGTTCCAGTAGGAAACACTGCTCCATCACTGCCTGCTTTGCGCCTCCCCAGTTTTCTCTCCTGCGCAACGCTGCGATGAGCGCCAGCGTCAACGCCGCCGCCAGTGTAAGCGTTAGCGCCCGCTGCTTCACATCTACACATGGTTCCCTTTAGCGGGAGATGGTGTAATTTTCTTCACTGAGATTTTACCAGGCTTTGTTTTGAGTTTTGTTGAAAAAGGTGGTAATTTCGGTACCTACTGTTCTACGTGGATCTGAGCACGAGAACGTAGTTGTTTTTGTAATAGTGAAGAATTAGCAGCACTTGCAGCAACCATGAATCTAAAGGCACTGAAAAAACCGCTTTTGCTAGAGTTAGCCAAAAGTGTGGGTTTGAATGTCCAGGAGCAAATGAGAAAGCCAGAGATAATCGCGGCTATTGAGAACCTTGAGGCAGATGACGACGAGCTCTCAGAGTGTCTTGAGATGATTGAGGAAAAGGAGAAGTTAAAGCGCGAAGAGGAAGCAGAAGAGAGGGAGAATAGGCGCTTGGAAAAGGAGCTAGAGTTAAGGCGCGAAGCAGAAGAAAGGGAGAATCGGCGTTTGGAAAGGGAGTTTGAGTTGAAGCGCCTTGAACTCGAGCTGCTCCAGGCTCGAAATAGTAGAGAAGGCAGTGAAGCATCCAGCGCGGTAGAACGAAAGTCGTTCAAAATCAAGGACCTTATGCAACCCTACCGCTCCGGAGAGGACATAGGTCTGTTTTTGGTAAACTTCGAGCGCACATGCGAGAAGGCGGGTGTTACCAACGCTATGTGGCCGCAGTGCTTGCTGACGTTATTGCCGTGTGAAGCTGCCGATGTAATTGCGCGCTTGACCAAGGAGGAAGCAGATGATTACGACCAGGTTAAGTCGAACCTGCTAAAGAGGTATAGAATGTCAGCGGAGGCATACAGGCAGAAGTTCCGGAACGCCGTAAAGCAGAGAGATGAGTCGTATGCTGACTTTGCATACAAGCTAATGGCTAATATGAGGGAGTGGCTCAAAGAGGCTAAGGCGTTCGAGAGTAAAGAGAAAGTGGTTGAATGCTTCGGACTCGAGCAGTTTTATCGTCGTTTGCCCCAAGACGTTAGGCTCTGGGTGCAAGAAGGGAGGACGTTAGCACTGTTTCGAAGGCTGCGGAGCTTGCTGAAGAGTTCGTCTCGCGCCGTGCGCTTGATAGAAAGGAGATTCACCAGCGGGAGTGCCAGAGTAAGAGGGCAACTGGGTGGAATGGACAGTCCGTCCAAGAGAATCAAGCGCACAACGCCGAGCCCTTAGCGAAAGGGGATGAGGCGAAAGAAGCCAATCTGGCTCGAGAACAGCACAAAAAGAGTGCTTTTGAAAAAGAGGCGACCACTTGTGTGTTACAATTGCCACAAGCCAGGTCATATGGCTGCGTTCTGCGAGGAGCCAAAGGTTGCTTGCCTGTCAGTTGACAGCGGGGTTGAAAGCATGCAACTTTTGGAGCCATATATTAAAGAAATGAGGGTAAACGGAAAGGGGTGTCGCGTGCTGCGAGATTCAGCAGCAACGGTGGACGTGGTCCATTCCTCGTATGTAAAACCGGGGCAGTTCACAGGTGAATGCACTTGGATTAAGCAGTCGGCGGAAGCGCGAAATGTATGCCTTCCGATTGCTAAGGTTCGCATCGAGGGCCCCTTTGGCGTATTGCATACAAAGCTGTGTCTGCCTATCTGCCGATGCAGTATGGTTATCTGTTTTCAAACAGATCCGATTGGTTGTTACGGCAGAAGAACCCCGCGTTCGAGAATGGGTTTGTGGGCGCGCTCACCCGGTCGAAACCGCGAGCGCGTCGGAAGAGTGGTAGGACAAGCGTCAGGGTGTCCCACGAATCGAAATGGCAACGTTGATGGATCAAGTCGCTGTTTCTAAGGAACTTGATGGCGTCGGTACTCTGGCTTGTGTTAATAGGTATTTTTTTTGGTTATGTGTCTAAGGTTTACTATTGTCTTTTTTTTTTTTGTTGTTCATTGTTGTGCGCTGTCACAACATGTGTTTGTGCATTTGAGGAGCCTATTTCAGGTTGTTGGAATTCCTGCTGCTGTAATTAAGAAGCAGGGAATGTTTTTGTTTGGGTAAAAAGCCTGGTGGGTCTCAGGGAGAGAGTTCGGGCGCTTGCTGGCTTTGCGGTTGTGGTTCTCATGTGGTTGACCCAGGTGCTGTCTTCCGGGAAGCAAAACGGGCTGGCAAGGCGAAGAACTCCTCGGCGACATTGGACGACGAAACCAGTTGTTCGAGATCACCAGAGCTGCAGAGGAATGCAGCAGAGCAGCGTCGGTAGAGCGCAGGACGTCACTTCTTCAGCGTCGCCTTCATCGACCTCTCCCCACAAAGGTGTTCGACCTTTGTACGTCGAGGTCTCAACCGGCCGCCGGGGAAGCTGTTACGATCGGCCTTGGAAGCCGTCGCGGCAGAGGCCGCGGAGAATGCTCCTGTTTTTCTAAAGTCCTCCCGGGTTCGCTGCCCTTCGGGGGAGCAGGTCTAATCCCTTTTCCTGGAATGCCTACGTGCGTGCGGCGTGGTCAAGTGACCAGAAATTCCAGCGGCAGTGCCGCGAACAGCCCTTTGTGGCAAGATGCTGCCGGCGGGGGGGGACGAGGCTGCTCGTCACATTCCAAGCAACGAGGAGACAAAGCCGAGGTCCAGTCCACAGAACACCTGCTGCGTGTTGTTGCCTGGCGGAGGATCTTCCTATCAAGCCGTGACATTCTTCGGCACGATCACAGAGACTCTACCCCCCGGCCGGAAGAATTCCGGGAACCAGCACAGGCCAAGATCTGCAAACGTGTGCAATAGTTGGTACTGTGCGCAAAGCCGTGGTGCTCTTGTCGTGACCATATTTGGTCATCGTTTCGACGGTGCCCTCTCCACGTGCACATATTGGACGTCGGTCCCCAGTCTCGTGGGTGGAGCTACAAGGCCATCGAGAGCCGTATTGGCCAACGATGTGGACAATGCGCCCAGAGTTGGCAACGCGGCGACATAAAAGCCCAAGACATGTTTTTGTAACTAGTCTCTTAATCTGTCATCTTTCGTCATGTAAATAAACTTCTGTTAAGTTTTCCTCCCGAGTCGCTCACTGCCACGGCTCTCTGCTCCGGACATCGATGGGCCTGCGGTTCGACACCTTACGCTCGGCACCACGCTACCCGCTGGTCGGCTCAAGCAGCAGGCCAGTCGCAACAATAGCTAGCTGAAACAAAAACGTTCACCACAAGTTTCGATAACGGTCTCCATTGGCTGCGCCGTCAGTTACGTCATACTCTACGTCGCACCCAAGTGCGCGCGTGATTGGCAGCGCCGTTAGTGACGCCATTCTCTGCGTCGTACCCAAGCACACGTGCCATTGGCTGCGCCGTCAGTGACGTCTCTTCATCCCTTCGCAGCCGTGCTGCCGAGACCGAGAGCAGCAGTTAATTTCAACTTGCAACTGCCACATGGGGAGGGCACGGATCATATGAACGCCCAAACAGCAGACAACTTTCCAAGAACAGCGTCTACAGCTGATCCGTGCGAGAATTCATGTTCGCCGGGCCGATGCAGCAGTACGGGCACAAGAACAGGCCCGGGTGGCGAAGCGCAAGCAGCAACTGCGCACCGAGGATCCGGCAGCCTTCCGAGCAGAATGCAAGCGACAACGGCGAGCCGAGGAAGCGGCGTTGCGGGCAAAGCAGTGTCAACGTGGCAATGGCGGGAACGCGTTCACCGGGGTCAATGCCCGCTTTCGGCGAGAGTTTCTCAAGCGGCGGTTTGGTTTCGGCTGCGACGTCTGCAACCGCCTCTGGCCGCACGTTTCAGCTTCACTGGTTAACCATCTGTTCGGAGTGCTTGGACAGATTTTTTTCATGCAGTTCCGGTATTGTAGTGCTTTCGGAAGATCGGAGTTGGAGTAGTGTAGGGTAGATCTGTGATATGCTCATAACCACGATAGCCTCCAACTTGAGGTGCATTATACAAAAATCAACCAGTGAAAACGAGTGTAGTACAAAATACAAATAGATAGGAAGCGAAACATTGCTCCGTCGGCATAAACGGTCTAAAAGTGATCTCTTGCATATGCATATTTAAATCGCTATGACGGCACAGAGATACGGAAACTGCATGCACAATGCCATGAGCGGGCCACGTGAAATTTCGAATTTGCACAAATAAGAAAAGCTTCTTTAGTACTACGCCACCACATCAGGAGCTCGACCAAACTTGTGGGCCGATAACCACTTCCAAGATACCATTATATCTCCATGGTCTGTGACCTGTACGCTTTCCTGACGCACGCATTTGCATAACGACGGACAAAACACAACATGTTATCCACAGATAAGGCCTTGAATGCCTTAGTTCAGCTGATCTTACGAAGGGCGATACCCGGCACACAGCAGAGAGGGCACCATTCGCACTCCTACCTTCGCGTCTCCAGGTCATATGTAGCGGCCATGTCGGTAAGTGCCAACAATGGTGTTCCTATGCTATTTGTGTCTTCAAGTATTGTTGAAATGGTATATACCAACTACCTACATGTTATAGCGAAAAGGCGTGTGCTATTGTTTGAAACTCAAATCATGGGCTCAATTCACAAGCCTTTTCATTCGAAAGTCATCTGTTTCATTGGCTTGCCGCCTTTTATAGATGGGTGTATGTTCAATGGCAGGCTTGGTTCAACTTCACGCTGAAAAATAGTTCTGTCCGTAGAGCACTTCAGTGAACGCGCGCCGCGGACAGCGTTGTTCGTTTTTTCTAATTTTATGGACAGAACAGTTAACAGCTAGAAAATCGGTTTGCATGCAGCAACTCTTGGCGATCAATATATACTTCGCGCACGCCAATGCACACTAAGGCAACTTCATTTAGGTAAAAAAACATTAAGTTCAGTTCAGTTTATTACTCCTAAAGGCCCCATTTATGGGGGGTGTTTCATAAGGGGTGGGATACTTCATTCACTGGATAATACAAAGTAAAATCTAATGGTAGTCCTGGAAAAAGAAACGTTGATGCGCTCTGCGAACAAGAACGCGCGTTAAATATTTGCACAAGAAAGGTTCATTAATTTGGCAGGAATAGAAGAAACAACAGCACGCGGCAGTCGAACGTAATAACTAGTGGAAATCTTGCGCAAAATTACCACTGTACAAATAAATGCAACACTAACCATCAATAAACACTGTTCAAATAAATATACGCGTTAAGTGATGAGTTCGTAGAATCAATGACAAATAATTTGGCAAAGCAGGAGACATAGCAGCATTGAACATATCTCGACTATTTGTAGATTCAATATGGTAGGGAAGAGCACTCCAATCTGACGCTGTTCGATAAGAAAAGTAAGCACATAAGGTACTTGTGTGTGAGCGTGGCTTTAAAACTTGGAGCGCTTAACCAGTGCGTTGCAATATTCTTGCAGGTGGTATCATGTACGGCGCGCGGTTAAGTGAATTGTAGAAAAAGTTATGAAGAAGACCATGGCTGGCTATCGTACGGCGGTGCAAGAGCGACTGTAACTGTTTTTTTTTTCTTTTAGGGCGGATGCACTTACGTCATATGAGTAGGATGAATGAATGTATTTTGAAACGCTTTTTTGGAAAGGCTCAAGCGCGTTGATGAGATATATTTGAAAAGGGTTCCATATTAGTCAAGCATATTGAACTTTAGGCCTGATTAGTGATCTGTACGCAAGAAGTCTCACGTCCTGGGGAGCGTGACGTCAGTGGCACCTCAAAAAGCGGAGCGATTGGTTCGCCGATG
>JALIZH010002522.1:0-15466 GCA_030522465.1 Rhipicephalus appendiculatus
ATGGACTGCTGGAACCATGACTGGCAACGAAACGGACGACATCCGCCCTTCTAGCGTGAAAACCGCGGAGCAAGAAGTAAGCAGCACGAAGCATCCCGCGGCAGACGCAGACGACGTGAAAAGCCGAAAGTAGACGAGGCGGCGCGCCGATCTAGCTCCTTGGTCGCTGATTGATCACGCCACTCTCCGGCAGCTGGAAAACGTCGCGAAAAGCGATCTCGGACCCGTTCTTCGAACAGCAAAGAACGGGTGACGTGCGTGAGCAAAACTGCTTGCGCACGGCGGCCTGAGAACGGTAAACAGCGCACGGCGAGCCGCCGTGCCTCTAGCGTGAGCAGGCGTTGAGTTGTATTTTAGGTTGCGACGTTCGCTAGAACGCTGCGTCCAGACGGTATCTGCATGGCGTCTTCCATGTGTCCTCCAGCGTTCTTCAGCGTCAGGAACGGCCGCCTCAGAAGAAGCATCACCTGACCATTGAAACCTGACTTTCACATTAAATTTTTTGCAGAGTATAAACGTAACTGATCCATTTCAAGTGATTGCTTGCGAGAATATCTTAATTATATTCCACGTTGCCCTGCCTTCATTACGCAACTCCAGAAGAAAAAAGGCGGAAGCCAAGATATGCAGTTATCGTTGTGCTCGCTCGGCTCTCGTATTCTGCCAGCAATACAACTACACTGTGCGAATCATTGGGCTGATGATAAGAAAAAAAAAAAATGAAACCGACAAGAGTTTGGCTGACATTACCTCAGGCAGCCTCTATTTGAAGTTGTACTGTGGCGAGAAATGAGTACGCTTTTCTTAATGAGAACTTTTTTTTTTGTCTTCTCAGCTTCCACAAAATCGGGGTAAGGATTTGTATAAAGTTTCGGTCAAACAAAGTTCCCGCCATTCAGTGTTAACAGCCACCGAGGGGCATGACTTCGCTGACGAGAAATTCTGGATATGTTTTCCGATAACCCTGGCGTGAAAATGCTTAGCGAGTTTGCACACTTCAACCATGCGCTGAGATGACAGCAACTTCGGGATAACAATAGTTTGCAACCTGTAGTTATGAATAGTTAGATTTGCTGGTCTTTTTGTCAAATACACTACAGCAAATTCGTTTCTTCACTAGATACATCTCATTCGACTACGTTGCGTGGTTCCCGTGGTGCTGCCGACCTGGATTGCCAGGTTCGCTTCGCTGTGGCAGTCCGGATACTTCTGAGGCCGATGGCGGCAGGAAAGGCGTTTTGGCCACTTGGCTACTTTTTTTGGCTACTTTCTTTTCCCTTCAAGTTGAGCCACATTACTGTAACCAAATTATCAACATCTTCTGACGTCACAGTCTCTGGCATTTGAGCATACGGTGTGATAACATGGTGGCCAAGGCGTGTTTCCAGCTCTCAGAATTGAATTTGGCCTGAAATCACAGAAAACAAAATGCTTTTGAGCAGGTGGCTGGGACTCGGGGAAAACTGCTGCATGGTGATTCACTCTGGAGGTCATTATAACTAAACGCAACTTTAAAATGTAACTTGATGTGAACAGGATTATCGAAAGCTCTCCTTATAGAGGGCGCGGTGCACTCATGGACATAGAAATCGGCTATCCGACAAACCACTTTTGTCATTTCTTATGATCAAGTTTTATCCACTGCTCAGGAATTGTAACCTTTCGCACTTCTTCATCAAGCACGAAATGCGTGCTAAGGTCAACAATTTCGACTTGAATCTCGGCAGATCTGCTATTTAAGGGTTCATGCTGTGCTTACTTATATTTTCACCAAAAGGATTTTGCATTTACACATTTAAATAAAAAACGCAGCACTTGCCTTCACACACGCGTGCCTAGTTTTAGCTACGTTTAGTGCCCATGGCTCATGTTGGCTACTTTAGTGCTAGTTTTTCTAAATTTCTGGCAATTTTTCGTCTCTTCGGCATGACAACCCTGTTGCTGACACTGCAGCCGCGGATATGCTAAGTATGAGTGCATTCTTCTCGTATGACGTTGGAAGCTTTCAGATGCCAGAGCAACTTTGATGAAAATTATTGCAGTCAATCTCACAATCAAAAGAAACCAAGTCCGTGCACATATGAGGAAGGTCAAACTCTTCGTTGATACTTGGCCGGCAGTCCACCTTCTTTTATCTCACTAATTCAGCACGAGAATGCAGTGATGTTTGTTAGAAAGTGTGGTAATTTTTTGCAGTTTTTTGAGAGCAAAACTCTGTCAATTCAGAAAACTCATCAGCGGCCTCCTTTTTGTCGCTGCACACCACCAGAAAAACAGAAATTCGTTTTTTATTTCGTGTAAGCACGCCTGACAAAACGGGGGCAAGTTGAAAACATATTTTGTTTCGAAAACTGTACCAGATCTGAACGAAGTCTCAAGTCAACGCATTCATTACCTCAAAAATGCCTTCTACTTATGAGCAAATGAACACAACGAAATAAACAGTCTACAACTATAATTCGCTTTGCTTCAACTTATCACTTTGATTACTCTTTCGCGATCCAGCTCTCAGGCTCCATTTGATACAAATGTCAATATAAAGCTAATAAGGCTAGTTTATCACGGCGGTAGCCTTAGATATCTCATCGAAAGTGAACTTGACCGGCATCGGCAGCGTCCCGCAGCGTTGGCGTCAACACGAGTCATGCAACGAATGATCGTCAAGTGACGACGTCGCCACGTGACGACGTCAGCATATGACGTCCTCTTACGTCACATATCACCAACACTTTTGACGTCGTTTTGCTGTCGCGTCACGTAACGTGACACCACACGATGACATCATTGCATGACATTCGTGCTCGGTGAAAACTGGGTAGATTACGGAAACAAGGCAGAATCAGTTGAGGCTCTAAAACCTTGTAATGAATCCAATCTTGGGGGCAGTGTAAAATAAAGTAAGGGGGCAGAGAGATTTCGGAGATGGCTGGAACAGGATCGACACATCGACTGAGAAGAAGCAGGTGGCTTTCGCCTATACGACTCGTCTTAGTTGAATACATAAGGTACCCTCCGAGTTATCTTAATGTCACACATGAGTAGTTTGTCGATTTGTGCTCATTCAAAAAGTCACTGCAGCGACGGCCCATGTGATTATCGCCTTCCTGCGTATTCGCAATGCCCATAGACTGTCGCGCCCCTAGCGGAATTTAGGAGCGTCCTCTCATGGATGATCAGTAGACGACACCATGGCAGCCCTACGCAGTCGCGCACTTGTTCGGCTGTGTTAGCAAGAAAGAAACACTACGAATTTGCATGTTTCCTGCTTCAGTGAACAAACCGGGCCCTCCGTGACACGATAAATCTGACTCGTTCTCGCGAGACGCGAAGTTTTCGTGAAAATACGTGCCAACTCGCGCGTCCAACGATGACCCCCATCGTACAACTATCAGCTTCGCGAGGTTTTGTGTAGCCACGTAGGTTAGTTAAACGCTGTCGTCTAACCTTCTCAGTTGAAACTCACCTTGTTTTACTTGCATATAGCATTCGTCAGTGCTCTTGTAGTGCATGAATTTATAACATTGTAGGCGGGAAGTCGCGCGAGCTAGCGATGTATAAATGTATAACTGAGTAATCTCAAATTTGCCAGCGCTGCGCCAGCTGCGCCGCTTGTTTTTGTACTTTTTGTTGATAGATGGCAGTATTTTGCAAGCAATTTGTTTGTTGACCGGTGTGAGAGCAAGAAGTTCTGCCGGTTCTGCGCGCCCAGTTAACGTTGTGACGAGGACTAATCGAAGTCGTTCGGCGGAGGAAATTCTTCAGATTGCTTTCAGCAATGATGTTAAGAGGAACCACCTTGACGACGAGGATTTTTCACTGGACGGAGAAGGCTGTGAAAGCGTGTGTGTGTGAGAGAAGGAGTGTGACAGCGACGATGAACGATCAGCTGCTAACTCACGAGGAGCCAGTTGCACTTCACGTCCCCTCGCGCGCTAATGTCTTTTCACGCTCGTAAGTCACTTTGATTGCATTTAATGCATAGTATCCTTCAGCGAGATCAAAATAAAAACATAGTTTTTCTTGTACATTGCACGTAGCGCAATTATTGTGGATATTATCGAGCGCCGCATTCCGCCAAAACACCCGAGTTCGGAACAGGGAAGCGAAATGGTTAGAGCGATGAAACGTGCAGTCACGGCCACAATCCACGCCTATCGGCTCACTTCTCCTGTACTTCACCGGTACATTCCGATCGGCGTAGTTGTTCGACGCATTTTCGCAACGTCGAAGAATTCGTCGTTGCGAAAAGCATACGTGCGTGTTCTTTTCGATATTCATGTTTCGATCGTGCTGATCGAACCTGCGGCATCCGAGTGCAGTGAATTGCGCACGGCTTGAGTCTGAGCATGGCTGTGATACAAGCGCTACTAAATAGGATGTTAAATGCTTGTGTTCCGTTTAAGAAGCAACTCCGCGTTCCTGACAGCGCAAGTAATGACGACGGCGTACGATTGCAAACCATCGCCACGTTAAACATTCGGTTCCGTGCAGCAGCGCTGACGCTACTCGCTAGCGGCCTACCACTGCGGCAAATCCGTCAGGCAGGCTCGGTACACAGTATCTCGGAGTGCCGTTCAGGTCATACGTCAATTCTAGTTAATGAAGTTTTCTGCAGCACGCACAGGATTTCGCACAGCATCGCTTATGCACGGTAACGGAGCAGAAATATAACCTTTCGCACCGCGGCAGATAATTAGGTGGCGAGCTTCCATGGTTTGAGAAAGCATTTCGGTCTCATATCCATTTCAGTGCAGCTCATGACTTCATCCGGTGAAAGTGGCACGGGCGGTACGTACGCACGTCCTATCTGTTCCTATGCTAACAACGGATTGACCCTCCATCGGGCGCCATCTTGAATCGTACAGCGCGCCACCTATAGTTCGTGGGCATTGCGAATAGCGGTGCGTGACACACACCTGCGGGATCTCCACCACGGCGGTAATCTCTCATGCTTTTGCAGTATCTCTGTATTTCAATACGATAGCGTTAAAGAGCCCGTTTCGCAGCAATTCCGATGTCGGCGTCGTTGGCTGTGAGCGAAAGATCGTGACCTTGTCCGTGACCGAAAAGTTGAGAAAGATGCGAATAAAATAAACAATAAAAAACTTCGGTTCAAGTGAAAATAGAACCGAGGCCATATGCTTGGCAAGCGGATGTTCAACCACAAATCGACGCTATTGCTTGAAACTGCTACAGAAAAAAAACGTCACAGTTTGGCCGCAAGGGCTAAGCAATGAGTCCGATAGCAACATATTGGAATCTCACGCGAAGAACGCCAAGCAGCTAGAAGCGTGCAGCGCGCTGCTCAAGCACAAACTACGCATGAAAAGAACACAGACAGGACGAGCGCGAGAACAACGTGCACAGCTCGACTCTTAAAGCGCGCTGCTCAAACACAAAGCACAACGCACGAAACACACGCTTAGGTATACACAGGACGAGTGCTAACTAACAACTGTCACGTTCATAAGCGTGCGCAGAGTTCCCAATACCCGGGGGGAGGGAATGTTCATCGCAGTGCCCCCCTTCCTTAATGAATCAATTTAAGGGGCAGATTTTGCGCCCCCTCCCCCCCCCCCCCCCCGCGTGCGCACGCCTATGGTCACGGCTGTTACTTCGCCGTTTTTGAACAGCGGGCTCCTTTTGCAAACTGTCGCTGCAGTGAGCGAAGGTGGGCCAATTCGCTTTGCTTCGGGTGCTATGTAAATTCAACGCAAACTATCCGGTGAAAGTACAAGACGCACAAACCGATCCCACCCAGAAATAAGCGCGCGGGCGAACACGCCCTGTAGGGCAGAGTACATGTGGTAGACAAGCGCGCATTGCAGTGAGCGGGGCGCCGACCTCTAAATCGCGCCCTTCGTGCCATCTCGCTGGTAATGCAGAGAACACGCCGAAGTGCCCCCCGAGATTGGCGTAACGCCAACGGTAAATGCTGCATATAAATACCTCGCCGTTATTATGCTGCAGGACGCACACTTTCGTGGCCGACCCGTCCAACGCCACATGCTGCGTAGCGAGAGCTTACCCGTTCGAATCCGCGCTTAAGAAAATATTTTTATTTGTGAATTATATGCTGGATTGTTCATAAATTGAAATCGCAATAAAAA
The DNA here is from genome assembly GCA_030522465.1 of Rhipicephalus appendiculatus. NCBI lineage: Eukaryota > Metazoa > Arthropoda > Arachnida > Ixodida > Ixodidae > Rhipicephalus > Rhipicephalus appendiculatus. Next base: position 6,111 of record JALIZH010002522.1, read on the forward strand.
CGCTATATGATTGTGATGTTGCGGGTCTCTTCGCATGTAATATTGCGTGGCAGACGCGCAGATTGGCGCCAGACGTCAAAACATGCGAATTGTGCAACGAGTGGGTATTTTAACAGCCCATCCATTACAATGTGCTCAGACACATTTAATCATCATCAGCAGCAAAAGAATAAACAAAGTGTGCAGCTGCGTAGGTTCGCGTGTGGCCTTACGGACGCGAAGTGGGCCCTTCGCTGATACGCAAAAGGAAGAATTATGGCGTAGTGGGCACTTAACAACTGTAGGTGCAGTAGGCATTCTAGGGCTGTTTGAAACGGCCAAGGTCATGCGCACAGTCATTCGTTTCTTTACGGCATGATTGAGGCACGCACCAAAAACCGAAGCGAAGCTTGCAATTGAGAAGACGATGCGCACGGGGTCCCAATGCGCTATCGCATTGTAATGTTGAAGGCGAAGCTCAAGCGTCCTCCCAGCTTTTTTCCGCACTTCATGTCCCTTTGCTCGCCAGGTCTTTGTACCTTTCTACTATTCCTTTCGTTTGCTCCCCCCAATACTCGGACGCCTTTCCCACGACCTGTTTTTACGCAACAGACAAAAAATCTGACTACTCTACCCGCGATCTGTGAAGACGTATTATTTTCTTCCGTGGAACCAAATTTTTGACAGATATGTAATCAAAACAATGGCACGTAAGTCGCGTAACTGCTTGTAATTGTGAAAAACTAAGAGAACGATCATGCCCCGAAAGACGTAATGAAAATATAGGAGAAGTATTGATCTCAATATCTCAACAACTGCCAAGGCTGACTGTTGCCAAGCATGCTTCCTTCATTATATCAATATTTCCAGAACTTCTGTTGTCTATTCTGGAGTGGTATTTTCTCGTTTTTTCTTGCTGGTATGCCTTTTTGCAGAATTACGCCTATTGGCATAATCACCGTGGTAGCGAATTTGGCGATGGTCGTGGTGCTTATCTTTGCCTTCGCGGTCACCCTATCACACGAAGGTAAGTGTGCAAATATGGTGCAAATTCTAGTTTCGGACGTACGAAGGTAAGGTAATCTAATTGTTATACATTAAAAGGCGAGTTACGTAAACTCCTACAGAAATTACCCGGTGTTTAGCTGCTCTAGATCTGACAGTAATTACATGAGTGTTTCAAGAAAAATGCGATTTTAGATTAACACTGAGGTATTACTATTGTTACGAGGCACTGTGCATGTGCACGCTGTTGAAGACTCACCAGCTCCTCCACCTAATTGCAACGGAGAATACCTGGTTTCTAGAGCTCACGTGGTTAGCCGAATCGCTCACAATAGGCTGCGTACTTGGCTGACCTTACAAAAATCGCGAAATGGCAAGGGGCACAGCGAGGTCGACCACCATCCTGAACCTCTTGTCCTATACTCTGGACGCCGTCTCGACGCGAAGACTTTTGCGAGAAACTCCTCCCTCGATACACAGGGTCCTACAACATTCACCGAAAGGTCAACGAAGTTGATTACCTAATCACTCTCGCCCATCCGCACCCAACTTCTGCAGTCGTCCATGTGTTACACCTAAAACAGTACTGAAGCCAGGTGTGTGACCGGGCTAGTTGGTTTGCCATGGCGACGTGAACAGCGCGTGAGACACACAAGGGCAAGGAACAGACGAGGACTAGCGCTGACTTCCGACCAGAGCTGTGCGCCGCCGCGCCGCGCCGCCGCCGCTGCCTGTTTTTGCTCACGCCGATCGCGCCGCCGCCGACGTTTTCAGAGTAACCACGCCGCCGCCGCCGCCGAGCAATAATTTCGGCGCGCCGCCGGTAGCCTTTCATTTTAACCCGAACGGGGAATCGGGGCATAAAATACATCACTTCACTGGGCAAGCTTTTCTCGATGTGTCGGTGTAATGGACTCTCCAGTTCAGCCGCCGCTGATTGGAGAAAGCTCGGCCAGCAGCGCGCCCTCTCTTTCCAATTCTTCCTCTTCAACGTCATTATGACGTCACGAAGTTTTCACAACTCTTGACTCAAAGTAGAGGAACGGAATGCGCTTCAACCATACAGGGGAAAAAAACAGTCGAGAGCACGCCTAGCATATCTATAAGTCAACCACCTCTGAAGCCACTACCACTTTCGTGCTCCTGTCGCAATTACCATCATGCTTTCCTTTGTTTTCCTTTTTCTTGGGGAGCTCATGAGTAAGTAAAAGAAAATTCACGAGAGCGCGCGCCTCATGTCCACAGACCAACCTCCTCCGACGCCACTACCCCCTCGTGCTCTAAGCTCTGGTCAAAGTTTCCAGCATGCTCCTGTTTCATTTTTTATGGCTGGGGAGTTATTCTCGATGTGTCCCCCCTAGTGGACTGTCCATTTCGGCCGCAGCTGGTTGGCTGGAGTGCGGTGAACAGTGCGCTCCCTGTTTCCGGATCTTCTTCCGGAACGTCAATTTTGATGTCACAAAGCTTTCACAACTCTCGACTCTAATGAGAGGGACGGAATGCTCTTCAACGCAACGAACGCAGCGCCCAGACATCAGCTTTTGGGCGTACATCTCGGAGGCTGTGCATAAATTCTGATTTCCTAAGCCATCGAATTAGGTTAAATGCTGCCGCCCGTCTAACGCACCTGCGAAGGTCGGTACGCATTCCCTGCATGGTTTTCAAACATCTGGGACACATTCATAAGCAAGTTCAGACTTGACAATTTCCTGTTCATGTAAATTTCGTCCACTTTCTTCTTACGCTGGGAATGTGCTGGCGGGTTCGGTGCATTGACGTGGTATATATATATATATATATATATATATATATATATATATATATATATATATATATATATATATATATAATATCTTAGGTTCAACGTCCCAAAACCGCGGTAAAATTGAGGGACGTCGTAGTGGAGGGCTCAGGAAATTTTGACCATCTGGTATTCCTTAACGTGCACTATTATCGCACAGTACACGGGCCTCTATTATTTCTCCTCCATCGAAATGCGACCGCCGCGGCCGGGATCGAACCCGCGACCTTCGGGTCAGCAGTCGAGCACCCTAACCGCTACGCCACCGCGGTGGACGCATCGACGTGGTCAAGAGCGACCATCACGGCCAACCGCTTTTTCGAGTAACTGAATGCGCTCTGCCGAAATGAACTGTGGACATCTTCTTCAGATGGACACATCGTGAATAGCTCCCCGGAAGTTGTAATATATATTTCTTTCCTCCAGAAGTCTCAAGAGTATTGCCTGACCTCAACGCTGTGGCGTCCTACAGCCTTAAAGGGAGACGACCCAACTCGCTGGATAGCATATTCGTGGAGTCTCGGGCCTACTACATTGTGCATAAATAAATCAAATACATAAGTAATATATATCGACGGTTTAACGCACTTTTTCCCTTACTTTTTTTACTCGAGTAAGTCGATAAATAAATAGCGAAGTAAAGGCAATGAAACACTTGGAAAAGCCGGCAGATCCCACGCACTGTGGGAATCGATGTAATGCGAAGCAGCCAGGAAGGAGCAAATCATGCTTTAGATAATTTGCATGTCGTGTTTTACATGTTAGGACCTGTCATTTATGTTCGTCATACAGTCACGTTGCGCAATACCAATTTTGGTGTATATCAAGCTAGCGAACTGGACGCAAGCCCGCCATGAGCGTGGCATGTAAATGGCGTTGTAGATAACATGCATGCAAAGATTTTCATGTTACCACCTGCCACTTATGTTCGTTATACAGTCACGTCACTCAATACCAAATTTGGTGTATCTCAAGCTAACGAAACGGCCGCGAGCGCGCCATGAGCGTGGCATGCAAGTCATGTCGCTCATGACATGTCATGATTTCCATATTACCACTTGTCATTTATGTTCGTTATACGATCATGTCACTCAATACCAAATTTGGTGTATATAAAGCTAATGAAACTGCCGCGAGCGCGCCATGAGCGTGCAATGCAAGTCATGTCGCTCATGACATGTCATGATTTCCATATTACCACTTGTCATTTATGTTCGTTATACGGTCATGTCACTCAATACCAAATTTGGTGTATTTCAAGCTAACGAAACGGCCGCGAGCGCGCCATGAGCGTGGAATGCAAGTCATGCGCTCATGACATGTCATGATTTCCATATTACCACTTGTCATTTATGTTCGCTATACGGTCATGTCACTCAATACCAAATTTGGTGTATCTCAAGCTAACGAAACGGCCGCGAGCGCGCCATGAGCGTGGAATGCAAGTCATGTCGCTCATGACATGTCATGATTTCCATATTACCACTTGTCATTTATGTTCGTCATACAGTCATGCCACTCAATACGAAATTTGGTGTATATCAAACTAACGAAATGGCCGCGAGCGCGCTATGAGCGTGGAATGCAAGTCATGTCGCTCATGAAGTCATTATTTTCATATTACCACTTGTCATTTATGTTCGTCATACAGTCATGTCACTCAGTCCCAAATTTGGTGCATATCAAGCTAACGAATCGGGCGCGAGCGCGCCATGAGCGTGGCATGTAAATCACACTTTTCATGACAAGTTAGTCATGATTTTGATGATATGACCAGCCATTTATGTTCGTCATGCAGTCATCTTATGCCATACCAAATTTGGTATAAATCCCATTAACGATACGGCCAGGAGAGCACAAAGTCGTAGGCGGCTAGATAGATAGCTAGATAGATAGATAGATACGCTCAAAGTCGCCGAAGTTCGCGAAGAAATGCTTCGTATTTAATAACCGATAGCTGAGCTAGTTTTTAGGTATTCATGTTGAAAAGACACGACGTGAAAACACAAGGGGGAGGTCAAGAGAGTGACCTGTTATCTCTCACGTTGACCATCACGCGCAACTGACTGAGAGGTATCGACCCTTGCCTGGGAATGCGCAGATAAGTATTTTAAGTGCGGGGCAATTTAAAGGCCCGGGCTGTCGTATGCAGTCATCGCGTGCTGTCATCGTATGCTGTCGTAGCTTGGCGTAACTCAGGAAAAACCACGAATAGTATAGCCATCTGTCGCATATTGAGCGCACGCTCGCGCCAAGGAGAAGTCTGCTTCCTCTTGTTCTTCGAGCGCCTTGATGATGATATTAAGTGCGGAGCAGTTTAGGGGCCCGGGTTGTCGTATGCGGTCGTCGCTTGGCGTAACGCAGGCAAAACCAGGTATAAATATAGAAAAAAAAAGGAAGCGAGCAAGAAATAGAGAAAGAAAGAAAGGAAAAAAGAGGAAGAGTAAAAAGAGCCAGAAAGAAAAATAAATAAATGAAGAGAGAGGAAGAAATCAGTAAAAATTGAGAAAAAAAGAACAGAAAAAAAAGGAAACAGAGAAAAAGAAAGAAAGAGAAGAGGAAATAAAGAGAAAACCGAAGAGAAACAAAGAAGGCTGCCCAACTCCGCACTTCCTTCAGGATTGTCACCACTAGTGCGAAGCTGCGTTAATTTTTTTTTTTTTGTCTACCTGCTTTTCCGCCGCTGTACTATTTTTTCAGTTAGCGGCGTTCGCGGTGTCTTGACAACTCTCTTCTCCTTGTTTGCACGCCCCTTTATTTTTAAGGGCCCCAAAGCAGCCTCTGAAAATACAAAATTGAGCGCGTTATTCTCTCTTGGCGTTTCTCTCTCTTTTTTTTTTTGCGCTCCTCGTGACGCGAGAGCGGTAATTCACGTTACATGATTAGGGCACATATTCTCGATTGGTCGATATACGAGAAATATCAGTCCTCAATTGTCTCCTACCCTGCTTTGCCATGCATTCGCTCACCCGTTCTTCCCCACCTCACATGATTACCGTCAACTATGAACTTATTTCACACTGTTTTGTGAGTTTCCGATTGCGCAAGGCGAAATAACAGAGTGCAGTGGACAAGCTCGAAATTCTGATGGGCTCAACGCTTAGTGCTCCCATTGTACACGTGATTTATAAAGAAACAAGTGTCGAGGAGATATGGAATGGAACGAATGGAAGAGGCACCGGATTATTTGATTCTTCCAACGGACGAACTCTTTACAGCGAAGACAATCCAGCTCGCCAAAAAATAGACCAACCCGCTTCCACGGTTATTGTCTATTTTTTGATTGCGATAAGAATTATATGGACACTCTGTGCAGGTTTTCATTGTCGCCGTCATGTTCCGTATAAAGCCCAAATCGATAATTTTTGTACGCGCATCGTATGCTGTACCCGCTAGTAAAAGCTCGCGAGTGCCAGCGAGGAACACAGCTGAAGAATAGATGAAACAAGCTGCCCAACTCCATCGCACGTGGGGCGCATGCCATTACATCACACCGCATGCGAGGCCTGCCATCGGTCGCTCCTGAACAAGAAAGGAAGCCCTGTCCGTCTTTCACTGGACGAAGGAGCATGAAGGGACGTCGGAGTAGGAGTGGGCTGCGTCGCTCGATATCCGCACCTGTGAAGTTGGACTATAAGGGCGCGGTCGCGAGTGCTGGAGCGCGCGCTATCTCGGCAGGCATCAGCAAACGCGTCTCGTATACCCTTCTACGCGCTATCATCTCACCACTTCGTGCTGTGACTACTGATACGACAAACTGCATGAGAACCGCTCCTCTCCCGGGAGCGGCCGTATTCCCATACACCAGTGTTTTGCTGTTTCGCGAGATCGGATGAAAAAGAGTTATAGCTGATAGCCTTAGTTCCTTATAACATTACATGTTGCTGTCGCACTCACTGCTTCGCCCTTTCGGGGAAACAGATTTTTTTTTTTCAAAATTCGAGGGACAAACTTCTATCCCCACCACCTGTTGAATCTACCTCCCCCCCCCCCCGCGCCGCGCCGCCGCCGATCCGATGAACCTCACGCCGTTGACGCGCCGCCGCCGGAGGTGGAAACACCGGCGCGCCGCCGCCGGCAATATTGGGTCCGGCGCACAGGTCTACTTCCGACTGAAGTTTATTTACACGAACATGGAAAACGAAAACAGGTAGCACACGTGATCAACGCTCATTCATTAGCGCATGACGGCAGACTTGGAAAGGGAGCCGAGAGACAAAAAAAGTAGCAATAATCCACAAGAAAATGAGAAAAGACATCACGAAAAGCAACCGGAGTATATCTGGGTTATTCGACCGGATGAACTAAGGTAATCTATTTCTTTGTTAGTAAGAGCGATTGAAGGTGTGCTGATGCATTTGCCTTTAGCGATAGCTGCAGCTTCAATGATGGTGCGCGTGCTATCACGAAGATGCATAGCTAAAATCTGTGTGTTATCGAATGCTGCTTACTCACAAATAAATAGATTTTCTTGTGGTTCATCCGGTCAAATAACCCAGACATTCTCCGATTGCTTTGCGTTATATCTATTCGCAATTTTTATTTGTGGATTTTTGCTACTTTTTGGGTCTCTCAACTCCCTTTCCAAGTCTGCCGGCATGCGCAAATGAGTTGGCGGTTATCACTTGTGGTAGGTTGTTTTCGTTTTCCGTGTTCGTGTGAGTAAGTTTCAGTTGGAAGTCAGCGCTAGTCCTCGTCGGTCCTTTGTCCTTGTGTGTCTCACGCGCGGTTCACGTCGCCATAGAACAGTACTACATTTCCAGTCCTGAATGACTTTAGGAGGTGCCGGGACGGCGCTCAATCCGCCGGGGCTGATGTTACGGGGCATTGTGCATGAACACGCCCTCGAAAGAAACATTTCGTAGGAAAAAAAAAGAAAGGTACGATGCCACAGGAGATCCTGTCAGCCATTCGGAGGCTCAGCTCCATGTAAATATTCTATTTTAAGGCGAAAGCCTTTAATGTCTCATGCTCACGTCCGTCCGTACATCCGTCCGACCGCCCGTCCGGCGGCCGTCCGTCCGTGTCCGCCCATCCGTGTCCGCGCCGTCCGAGTCCTGGCAAAGAGCCAGTTGGCCGCCGGGGTGCGCAAACGGACGCCGGTCGCGTCGGACTCTACAGCGCTCGAGCTTTGCTTGCGTAGCGTCGCTGTGCCCTGCGTTTGGAATCATTCTGACCGACGCCGTCTCAATGGACGCAGGCGTTCGCGGAACACACTTTGGAATTTACAAAGGGTCCGTCAGTTTAAGCGCTGTAGCGCAGATGGCGTTTGCGCCATAGAGTTTCCTATAAATACACTAGAGGGAACTCTGGCGCTAGTGTCTGCGGGGGGCTGCAACACAGGACGCTTCAGCCAGCATGGGAATCATGGGTAGTACACAAATTTGCCTGGTCTTGCCTAGTCTTCGTTCTTTTGGCTGCGTGTGGCTTGAATTCGCTTTGCCGCAGTACGGTTTTGCAAAGGTTTTGCAGTTACGCTTCACCGCCGTTACCTTTTTTGGCTCACGAATCTAAATACGCTCACGAAGTTCCCAATGGTCCATTCTTTTTCCGAAAAAGAACGAAAGCGCAACAATAAACAAAGCCACAAGTGCGTTCGAAGCCCGCAAGCACGAAGACTAGGCAAATCCGTGTACTACCCATCATTCCCATGGTGGCTGAACGATCGCAGCGCCAGAGGCCCCTCTAGTTAATTTTAGGAAACACTCTGGTTTGCGCGATGCGCAAAGCGCGCGAAAATACGAACGCATGCAAACGGATGAAGATTAGTCTCGCGTCTCGCTGCGATTCGCGGTAAAAAATTAAAAAGAAATACGCACACATCCCGTTTGTGTGTTATCGCACTGAGAGTTTAAAATAAAAAGAACATGGCATAGTCAGTCGAATGGCCACATGCTTTCGCCATGCACACTTTGGAATGTACAAAGTGTCCTTCAATTTTTTACTCGCTTCATGTCTCTATCGTTTACTCTAGATCGATCCCCGTGACAACAGGATGAAACTCTGGCAGGCGCAGTTCCATTTATTCAGTTCTTTCAGTGCCAGGGAAAGTGTCGTTTTCAAATCATAGAACGGCGCAGGCCCTCGTAGCAAATGCGTATAATTTTACGTAATGTTATTAGGCCAACATTGCTTCTAAAACGTTCGTTATACCGCGAGAAAATGTTAAAATTTTTTCGAGATGTATTTCAGTACCTGACAGCTACTCCCCAATGTATTCTCGCTCACTATATAGGGGGCTGCGTGAGTTGGTAAAACGGGAAGGTGTTCATGCGTATAATTTTACGTAATGCTTATTAGGCCAACATTGCTTCTAAAACGTTCGTTATACCGAGAGAAAATGTTAAAATTTTTCGAGATGTATTTCAGTACCTGACAGCTACTCCCCAATGTATTCTCGCTCACTATATAGGGGGCTGCGTGAGTTGGTAAAACGGGAAGGTGTTCAGGGCACACGTTTGTAAACAGCTAAATGTTTGTACAACCGCTCAAGAACGCCACTTTTCGTTCTGTGATGGAAGACGCAGGTTCTTCAGCTTTAGAAAACTACAAAAAAGAACTTCCGCAAATA
>JALIZH010002523.1:0-16506 GCA_030522465.1 Rhipicephalus appendiculatus
TGTACACAGCGCGTTCGCGACACGATGCATCAAATGACGCAAAAATGATCCATGGCGTAATGACCACTCATGCATGACGACATAAAAAATAAGAGACTAAACTACTTTCAATACGGCAGACTACTGAAGTTTCGTTCCTGGGTCATTCCACGCGAAACGTCCCAGCCATTTTGGCGACCATCTCAAATGTATTCGAAAAAAATCGTGCTTATTTGCTGCATTGAAAGCAATGAATTGCTAGAATATTACTTAGAGAAAAAAATTTTTGGCCACGTGGGTGCCTTCTGAATTTCCCAGAATGTCGTCTGGGTGTTGTTTGTGAGAATATTTATTCCAAGAGTACCGTTTGTTGTTTCTACACCAAATCTGGTTTACATATTAAGCAAAGGTGTTTGTGTAAGGCGCTTTAAGCCGAATAATATTAGTGCCAGTTTTCTGCCATGTAAGCCCAAGAATTTAGCCAAAATGTTCTATGTTTGCATTTTTTTCCATTGCAATATTTTGCATTGCATGAATATCTGAGCAATGAATACTTAGTCCACAGAAAATGTAGTTTGCGCAAAAAAATATTTTCAGACCCCTCAAGTTTCTAAACTTTACGGGAAAAAAATCACGAATTTCAGAAAATCGTCATTTTTGTCCACATTGTGACGCAATTTGCACCACGTGGTGGTCCAATTAAAAATCAGCTTTATATCAATCGAAAGCAAAGAACAGTTCTTCTTATATGGCAAGTTTTATCATTAGCAATTTTTGCTTTTAAGGAAGAAAATAATTTTCGAAGTTTCCCATTGACGGCTATACGCCCATTCGGTCATAGGACAGCTTTCTGGTTGAAGTTCCCCATTGTCATCAATGGGAAACTTCGAAAATTATTTTCTTCCTTAAAACAAAAAATTGTAATGATAAAACTTGCCATATAAGAACTGTTCATTTGCTTTCGATTGAGGTATAAAGCTGATTTTTAATTGGACCACCACGTGGTGCAAATTGCGTCACAATGTGGACAAAAATGACGCTTTTCTGAAATTCGTGATTTTTTCCCGTAAAGTTTAGAAACTTGAGGGGTCTCAAAATATTTTTTGCGCAAACTATATGTTCTGTGGACTAAGTATTCATTTCTCAGATATTCATGCAATGCAAAATATTGCAATGGAAAAAATGCAAACATAGAACATTTTGGCTAAATTGTTGGAGGCTTACATGGCAGAAAACTGGCACTAATATTATTCGGCTTAAATCACCTTACACAAACGCCTTTGCTTAATGTGTGAAGCAAATTTGGTGTAGAAACAACAAACGATACTCTTATAATAAATATTCTCACAAACAACACCCAGACGACATTCTGGGAAATTCAGAAGGCACCCACGTGGCCAAAAAATTTTTTCTCTCAGTAATATTCTAGCAATTCATTGCTTTCAATAAAGCTAATAAGCACGATTTTTTTCGAATACATTTGAGATGGTTGCCAAAATGGCTGGGACGTTTGGCGTGGAATGACCCTCCTGCATTCGTCCTAAAAAATTTCGGTGTGCCGTAAAATCGCCTGCTTCTTACGCAAAATCTCGCGGCGTTAAAATTACGTGTTCACGTGTAACAGTGCATCACTGTATATATGCTGAACAATACCGAAGCTTTTTTGCTATAGCCGGATAGTGTCTCATTCTGAACGTAATTAAAGAAGGCATCCCGCGGATCACATTCGCAGCGGTTACATAAAGCAGCTGGCGAGATGGATTCACATGACTATAATAAAAATTTTCAATTGTAGTATAATGATTTTGAGCTGTTTGTGCACGTGTAAAACCCCTGTGAACTCAGCCTAGCTTGCTGAGATAGGAGAGAAAGAAAAAAACTGGCCGCGTATCTGCGTGCTTCGCTGCAAATGTCGTCGAAAGACGATAGTCTTGTGCCGGCCGTACTACTATGTTTTGCCTTGCCTCAGATAGCGCCTACTCTACGTTGAATTGGCCGCATCTGGCTGGCATTGATAAAATAGAGGAGGCGCTGCGCGAGATATGGACGCCATTGAAAAAATTCACAGCATATCCACGAGGTGAATGATGATGAGTGGGGCGAAGCTCCGGAGGGAATGATCGGTAAAACCGTGAATCTTCCGTGTATCGCCCCATGAATCGCGGCGCAGTCGTCGAACATGAAGCTTTAAGGCCGACGCCACCTGTGCTTGTGCGTCCTCGGCGTTCCGGACAGGCCCTCCCAGAAAAGCCGTCCACGCTTCCTCGGCCATGGAACCCGCCCACCTGCCACCGCACCAACCACAGTTCGGGGACAGCGTCTATGCCTCCTTCCGTCCAGGCCTCCTTGGCGGCTCCAGGCTCCAGGCGTCCAGGCCTCCTTGGCGGCTCAACTTTCATTCATCGGCGCCGCGATACCAGTTCACGCTACGGCACCATACGGGCTCCTCTCGTCTGGGAAGGTGGTTAACGCTCCCATCGGCGCGGTTCCCGTGAAGTGGACTCTATCATCCCATCGGCCGGGATGCCGTCCACGCGTCCTTCGCTATGGGTTGTGCCGCCGTGAGTACCGGAGCCGCCGCATGCTCCGCAGATACCGGCTGCCCTGGTTTTGCATGCGACTCACACGAGAGCACTGTGGAGCTGACTACCTCCTCTCTGGTGAAGTTCACCTCACCGTTGATCACGATGGAGTCCACCTCCGGTGCTCGACTCCGAGTACCGCGTCGGCCCGACGATCCCAATTATAACAGCGCCATCTATCCTCTTTAATCGTCAACTATACGAAAACCACTAACGCCATCTAGTGATATTATTTCCAAGGACATATACACACAACGCCATCTAGTGAGCAATTCTTAAAACTAAGTAGAAGTGGCTACTACAACATACTATTACAGAGGAGGGAACGACCCACACCCTAAGGAGCGTCGCCCTTAAAATATGAGCTTGTGCTGAACCAAGGGCATTACACCGTGACCAAGGGCCACTGCCAGCGGCTGCACCTTATCGTCGGCACAGGGCTTTTTCGTGTAAAGCGTCGGAGTTCATGCACAGCGTCGCATTTTCAGTGCAGCCTAAAAAACACTAGGGTCTTTAGAATTGCGTACCTATGTATTTTCTAATAAAAGAACACACGACCTGACACTTACATATAAATGTTGCACCTCAGGTATGCGTAGTATTTGCTTTTTGATCGAATATGTTCACAAGTATGAACGCAAACACCAGTTCAAGATGGCTGGGCGTTCAAAAAGGGATTAAACTTTGGCCGAGTAGCTGAATCGGGTTACGGACAGACAGACAGCCAGACCAAAATTTTTGCGTTGATGCAGGATCGCGTCTCAGAATGCTTTGACGTGCGCCGCGGAGTTAGGCAGGGGGACCCGCTGTCTCCTGCGCTCTACGTGCTCGCGTTCGAGCCGCTTCTGCAGAAACTTTCCTGTGACAGTAGGCTTGGCAAGTTTCCCCTTCCACCGGGCGCCCCTTCGGTTGCGCTGTTTGCTTATGCAGACGACTTGTCCATTACCGTAGCGGGCGAGGCAGACGTCTGCCACGTGTTGGACGTGATGGACAGTTACTGCAAGACAAGCGGCGCGAGAATTAATCGGTCGAAAAGTGCAGTAATGTACTTAAACTCAGCTCCAACTAGCGCGCAACCAGTACACGGCTTACCCGTGAAGGCTCGGTTGCGCATCTTAGGTTTCCACTTCGAACCGGGAGGCCTGACTACTGAAAACTGGCAGATAGCTCAAAACAAGCTTGAAGCCAGAATTCAGGAGCTCGGAGCGCTCTCATGTCCGCTGACTGCGAGAGTAACAATCATCCGATCGTTACTCTTTTCGTTCCTAACTTATGTGGCTAGTGTTATGCCGGTCGCGAAGCATACCCAAAAACGTTTGGAACAGCTTCTCTTCCGTTTTCTGTGGAGCGGCTCCAGTATCAACGTGTCGCGGCTGGTCCTCAAGCTGCCCAGGGATAAGGGAGGCCTCGGAATTCCCGACCTGGGCATCATGGCCCGCGCGCTGCACGTTAGATGGACCCACGTAGCGTTAGACTCGGACATGACACTCACTCGAAGCTTCGCGTCATTTTTTCTTAGCACGCGTTTACGGCAGTTCTCGGGGGGCGCGCCTCTCTCTCATTGCGTGCCCCGCGCGGGAACTCCGTCCCCCTACTACGCGGAGGCAGCTAAAAACTTAGCAGAATTAGGCGCGTCAATCCCGACATCGAGATAGTCGAGGTGCAACTCCAAGAGTTAGTTGACATACTAACCCCGGCACTTTCCGAGCACTACAAGATGTTTGACCTGTCCCGGCATAAGCCGAGCTGGAAGCTCATAACTGCCAGCTTTCTCGACGCCAGACGCGCTACTTTCATGTATCGCCTGGCAAGAGGGTGTCTGCCTATCACGTACAGACCCTTCATACCAAACGCCCAAAGAGGCTTCTGTCCATTCTGTCAAAGTCGAGAGGACCCGGTTCATATCTTCTGGCAGTGCGCCATTCCAAAAGCCCTGCTCCAAAGAATAGCTGACTTGTTTAAACTCCCGGGAGTTCCGTATCCCACAGTGAGATATCTCAATCCTTTGCCTTCTCACGCGGTTAACCAGTTCGTGCTCCTTCTTGTCGAGTGCCTATACCAAGTCTGGTTGGCGCGCTGTGCGGCCGTTTTCGGTGGGAAGGTCGCGGGCCTTCAAGAAGTACTTGCAAAAGTACGGAAGGAGGTCTGGTTCCATCTCTTCCGCGAGCGGTACCGCCTAGGACATAAGGAGTTTCTCGAAAACTGGCATCGGCCGGCAGTGATCTTTAGTCAGACAGGAGGGACACTAACCATTAAATTCTAATGGCTTGCCTACGAGCAACGCGACTCTGGGAGTCGTCCTTTTTCCTCTGCATGATTTGTTTACGTCGGGCGAAACTTGGTTTCGCCGACGCGCGCGCCAGCGCTCCTCTCTCCCCACACTGGGCCTCCCCTCTGTGGTCCTCTCCCTCCGCCAGCCTTGCACGTCACGAGCGCGCTTCGGCGCGCGCTCCTTTCTCTCTTTCCCCCCTCGCTCGCCTCCGAGCGAGAGGACCTACTACTTTTCGTTCCCTCTCAGCAGGGGCTTCCTCTTCGTCTGATGTTCGCCGCGCCTCGCGCGCTGGCGCGATGGTTGTTTGCTTGCGCAACACTCTTGCGCTCGCGATCCACGCCTCTCGCTGGAACGGAAACAGCAGGCACGACTTTGCTACGTCTGTCTCGTGCGCGCCGACTTTCGTTGTCGCGCCGGACGGTAGCGTACTCGTCCACATCGGACGGGAGCTTCGGCAGCCTCACACTGCCAGGTGGTTCGGATTGGCTGCAGCTCCATACACAGTGACTTCGGTTGTTGTGGAAAAGAGCAGCCCCCTTGCCTGGGGAAGGCACCGGCCGTCTCGTTGGCGTGGGGCCACGAGACTTGTCGCGTTTTCTCGGCGCTCTGCGCCGTGCGAGCGCGGCACCCTTGTCCGGGTAGGACCGTTTGCTCAAAACAAAAAACTCCCGCCCTGTGACCCGGGGCGGGAAGCTTGCCGGGGCGAACGTATTGGATGATGAGGGGTCGATGAGTATGTAAGCTCTGGGACGAGGCGCCTTCGGGACGCCAACTCCCCCTCCCTTCTGACAACGGCAAGTATACCAAGAAAGACTATCGTCTTTAAAAAATTTGGCAAATCCCAAGTACCATGGGAATCGATGTTATGCGAAGCATGCGGAGGCGAGGTGACTGAGTTGTACTTTACTAACTGAGCGCAACGTTACGAAATGGCGTTAAAGATATGTACAGACATATGTTGAACAGTCGCATATGTTTCATATAACCAGTGGTTTACAGTTGCGTAACCCAAGCAACCACGGATATCCGCCCAAGATCCGCGGAAGCGCCTAATATCCAGTGCCAAGATGGGATGGCCGACAGACGTACGCTAGGTATCCCATTGTGAACATCCGTTTCTGGAGCTTTGAAGAATGTACGATCGACGTCCACTGTTGGATTTTCAAAGGATATTTATAAAGTTTTCTCAGTCATGCTATTAAACACCTACACACATAGACTCCGTGCGTGAACGCAATGCCTTGTTCTATTTACAAAAATTATTCGTGAGCCTAAAGAACTAACGACATAGTTGAGGCCCCACAATAAAATAATATTTAGTATATCTTGCTGAAATGGAAAACGATTTTTCCTTTTTTTTTCTTTTCCTTTGCTCGCTGTTGCTGAAAAAAGTTGTTTACACCAAACGCCACGCCGGTCACGCCGTTGAACTTTTTGAACACCGCGCCACCACTGCACGAACGCCTTTTCTCGTCTTCTGACTAAGCCAAATCAATCCATGGCCAAATCCAAAAAGCATTTATGGCGGTTTGGTTGAGATCGGTTGAAATTCTTTCTCGCGCAATGTAGGTGCGAAAGAAGTGTGGAAAGTGGCAGAATAGCGCCAGAAACATTGTTTTGTCTACGATTTTTACCGAAATGGACCAGCGACTGGAGACATTGTATAGGTAAGTAGTTTAAACATGCTTTTCAGCCGTTTTGTGGGATTTATCGAGAGGGCTAGCTAGCTGTTGCACCGGGACTGCTAAAAAGACAAAGACCGTGTCGTCACTAACTTACGTCGTGCCGTTTCGTTGCTCTTTTGGTTCTGTTGATGCGTTGGTTACTGCCCCCCACCTTTCCCCGGGGACATGAACTTATCACAGATACTGGCGATGTCACAATACTTATGCAACTTTTTCAATTGCTGTTGGCGCACTCCGTTGTGCATATAACATTGTTCAAATCCTACACTTCGCAGGGATAGGACAGTTAATCTAATTCTGACGTCTGTGGTCTCTGTGGTGAATGTAAAGCCCACTAGCTTTGACAAAAGAATAGCTGTGGCCACGGCCTGTGAAATTGTAGATACAATTACACCATTGCAAATTGGGCCCGAGAAGTGATGCTAATCGAGACCTCCGGCTTTACACAAGGAGAGTCTAGCACGCCTAGCTCACTTGCTCAAAACACTGATTCAATCTTGAAGCCTTTCACATTGCCTCGATACGCAGCCTATTTCTGAGTATAGTGATTTTGCAGCAGCACTGAGTGCCTGGGCTGTGAAATAGAAAATTTCACAGGCTGCTTCAACTTTCCTGCTGAAGTTCTAGACTTTCGACAAAGCATGTCTTTTGACTGACGCGCATGCTGTGCTTGTAACACACCAAAACACATTGCCATCTTGTGTTCTGTAACGTGTACCTAAATCTTACACTGGCCTCGAGCATTTTGCCGTCATCAAAATGCGATTGCCGTGGCCGGGATGCTGCTGGAGTTCTATTTTTGATGCAAGCATGCTGTAAAAATGGTCATGTGCCATGTCATGGGCATTCTATGGAAAATCACTAGTTATGTAAATTGAAGTTGCACTTTACTATAGGGTTTCCTCTCAATAACTTGTTCAGTTTGCGTTTTGTGCTACAAATGTTATCTTCTGATCTTTCTAGCACCAAAACAAGTGCACTAGAGCATGTAGAGATGCATTCTACAATAGACAAATGAGTGATGACTGGGGTGAAGCAGCTACCCATGGAGAAAAAATACATCACTATTAGCCACAGGTAATTAGCTGTTATTGCATTCTTTGACCTGCACGTTCGCGACTGGTAGCCAGCGTTTCACGGTGCGGTTTTCATAACCGTTTTCGTGATTATACTCTTGCTATCTTGTCTTTGTGCATTGTGTAACATCAAGGCAACTTCTGGCACCTCGTCGAGTGATCAGCAATCCGACAGAATGCCCTGGGGGTAGCCCCGGGTCAACGAAGACTCCGAGGTGGGACTTAGGCCTAACCTCCGGCAGCAGCGGCGGACGGAACCGAGGTCAACAAGGTGCGTTCGTCTCGCGTCCCGCAGTGATTCGTCACTTGTGCGCGACAGCAATGTCAACGAACTGTGACGCAGCTTCAGTACTGACCGAAACGCAGGGCTGTGCTGAGGCAACGACTGGTGATACGGATACTAGTACACCGACGACACAGACGCATAAAGAACCGAGTGCCTCTAGCTCTGGCAAACGCCGAATAGACGCTTCATCTCCCGCATCTACTGCGTCGGTGGCCCCTCCGGCGTCTAAACGCAGTTGTGTTGTTCCTAACGACGAGGTCTCCGCGTTCCGTGCTTCGGGACCTGTTTACAAAGTGGCCATTAAGCCCTTAGCTTGCTTCGATGTGGCATCATTCTCAAACCGTGCGCTTCAGCATGCATTGAATTCCTGCCTCAAGACAAGTAACTTTCAAGGGTTTGCCATCCACAAATCCACGAACACTGTATCGGTCTGGGTGCGCTCCCTCCAGGATGTGGATCGACTACGAACGCTGCAGGCTGTGGCCACGTCTGAAGAAACAACAGTACCTGTACAAGCCTATCTGACGTCGGGTACCGACCTCCGCCGCTATGTTGTCACCGGCGTCGATATGGGTGAAAGCCCAGAGGAGTTGGTGAGGTGTCTAACTTGTGCATCGCACCAAGTGGTCAGTGCTCGTTACATGGGAAAAGGTCGAACGTGCCTCGTCACTCTGAGGGGTCCTCCAACTCCCCCGAGCGCATTGTTTACTATGGATGCTTGCTGCAATTTCGTCCCTACCGGCCATCAGTGGTTCATTGCTACAGTTGTTTCCGTACTGGACATATGCGCTCCTCGTGTCCGTATGGAGTTGATTCCAACATGGCAGCGGGAGATGCTCCTGCATATAAGTGTGGCTTGTGTAAATCAAATGACCATGAAATAACAGACAAGGCTTGCCCCACCAGCAACAAGCCACGAAAGCTAAGCGGAAGGCACGCCGTAAAAACTTCAAGATAGCAAACCCTGGCGCAGTGCAGTGCTCACAACAAATCGCTTTGCACCACTTGAAGAAGAAGATAACGATGATCATGACACTCAATCAGAAGTTTTTCTTACGCCGCCTAATCAATTGACATACTGCGAGGCAGTAAAACAGAAACGTCCCAAAAAGAAACAAGTGACCACGCCGTCTTTGAACGAGGAAATAGACTCGGATCCTGCCTTAGCTGAGCTGGATAAACGCTTGGCATCTCTCCAAGAAGAAGTCCGTCGACTGACGCAGCGTCGTGCCGCAATACGTCAACGCATCACCAGATCACCCGAACACCACCTGAACACACAAGCGTGTGTGCCGGAGAGTCCCTGCATGTCACCAATCTCAGCCTGTGCCTGTCTCGCCTGGTGCCTTGTCTGCAACGGAACTGCTGCAGTTTGTAGCCAAACAACTGCAAAACATATCAGTGGTGTTAGCAGCTAATCTTCCAAAATGACTTCCCAGGTGATCAACCAGTCTCTCCCTGGCGTTCTACAATGGAATTGCCGCTGCTTGAAAACAAAGGTTGGCGAGCTTCATCAGCGCATACGCACGAACAAACTGTCTGTATGGGCGTTGCTTCTACAAGAGACCAATTCATTGCCACGCCTGTACGGTTTTCACGCATATGCTGACCCCTCTATCGTAGACAAGCGCTGCGGCGCTCTAGACTGTACCCCCTGGAAAAGTGGCTGTGTATGTCACCAACAAACTTCCACAGTCACCCATCCCCCTGACACAATGGTGCAATCGGTGGCAGGAAGTGGTTGCCGTGTTGGTTCGACTCCATTGCACTGACGTGATTCTGGTGTCTTGTTATGTGCGACCATACAGTGGACAGAACTCGCACATTAATCTCGGGTGGTTGCGACATCTGCGGCGGACGTACTCTGGTCGACCAATATTAGTGGCGGGGGACTTTAATGCGCCGCATATGGCATGGGGTTACCCCACTACGAGCCAAAGGGGTCAAATGGTGATGGAAGCATTCGTGGACGCACAGTTCGAGCTGCTAAATTCACCAGACTCACCAACTCGACGCCGTGATCATGCGGGTGTTCCTGCTTACTCTCCCGACCTCACTTGGTGGCTCGGCCATGCATCACTCATGTGGAAACACGAACCAGATTGTTGGGGTAGTGACCATTACCCCATACACGTCGGACTGCACACGGATAGACCACAAGGTTTTCGCCGTAAGTGCCATGTCACGAACTGGGATCTATTCCGCTTTAAGCTAAATGAGTGGATATCAGCAACTGCGGCGGCCGCTCATGAAGATCCACTAGACGTCATTCGAACTATAGTTTGCAAAGCTACCGTGAGTTCCTGGGTCGACGAGTGCCGCCCCACACCTGATCTACAACTGCTACGCTTGTGGGCAGAGCGTCGTCGTACCGAAAAAGCTCTTTCTCGCTCCCCAGATTCTTTTGTGGATCGGTGCAACCTCAACCGACTGACTGCAGTGGCTCGCAGACATGAAAAGCGTCTTTCCAGAAGCAACTGGATGCAATGGTGTGCGTCGCTTGGCCCTTCCTCTACAACTTGTTCGATTTGGCGTACCTTTCGGGCGATGGAGCGAGGTGCACGAGTGCCTGATTCGGTAGCCACAGCGTGTCTGGCGTCTGGAAAAGATCCTGCTCTATTTGCACCAGAGGTTGCGAGATCCTTGTACCCAAACTTCGACAGTGCCCCAACCACATCCCCATGGCCGTTCTTCATTCCGAAACAGGCGGGAGTAGTCCCACGCCCCGAAGATCTCGAAGGTATGGAGTCATCGTTCACTATGGCCGAGCTGTTGGCGGCGATTGACAAGGCTAAACCTCGGACAGCTCCAGGCGTTGATGGGATACCATATGAAGTGTACAAAAACATGGAAGGGCCGGCACTTATGTGGCTTCTGGATACCATTAATGGTGTCTGGATATCGGGAGAAGTCCCAGCGTCATGGAAACATGCGGTTGTTGTAGCCATCCCAAAACAAGGCAAACCCACTGGCATTCTTGGGAACCTGCGACCAATTGCGCTTACTATAACTTTATGTAAACTCCTGGAGCGAATGGTGGCTACGCGCCTTACATGGTGGCTGGAACACTTCAAGTGGTATCACCCCGCCCAGATCGGATTTCGGCCTCAACTTGGAACCGAGGATGGCCTAGAGTACCTTTCCTCTGCGATGCTTATAGGTGGCCGCTCACACCGCGTACGAACTTTGATTGCAATGGACATATATCGAGCCTATGACAACGTCAGCCACGAAGCAATCCTTGAGGTTCTTCAATGGATTCGCTTGCCTGGTCGTGTCCGAGCCTTCATCAGTTCCTTTCTTGGAGAGCGCTCCTTTTCTGTCCGCATCTTCGGTAACAGCTACGGCCACTTCAACACGCGACGTGGTGTTCCACAGGGGTCTGTTCTTGCGCCAATTTTATTCAACGTTGCACTACTACCGATGGCGTGGAAGCTATCAAGCATTCCCGACTTAAAATTTCTGATGTATGCTGATGATGTGACTGTGTGGTCGACTCACTCTTCTTTGGACCATCAAGTGCGGGCACTGCAGGCAGCGCTCGACGCAACATTTTCCTGGTGCTCCTCAGTGGGACTCACACTCTCACAAGAAAAGACTACCTACATGAGCATTGCCAATAAGTGGGGCCACCGCAAGCTTGACCGAACCCCTATTCGATTTGCGCTTGATGGCCGTGTTCTCACGGAGGCGTCTACAATCCGCGTCCTTGGTGTAGACTTTTCTGCATCTGGATCGGCCTCCCTATGGCTTCGGTCTGCACGCAGAACCGCCTCCAGCATGCTGCATCTTTTTCGTCGCATCGCTCAGCGAAGTGGCGGAGCGCGAACTCGTATCGCACGGCAACTGGTATGCTCGGTATTCCAGCCTCGATTAGTGTACCAAGCACAGTTCCAGCACTTCACAAAAGCAGAATGGGCGCGATTGGAAACGCTGAATCGTGAAGCCATGCGTGTGATCACAGGCCTTCCAAGGTTCACTCAGATTCCGACACTCCAGGCAGAAGCACAGCTCAATACGCTAGACGAGCTCATTCACCAAAGACGCAAGGCAAGGATGATAAAGCACAGCACTGTTCCTGCGGCTGCTGCCTTAGCGCATTACATGGACCCTAAAGCCCCTTCGCTTGACGAACCTACGTTGTCAGTGCCACCATGGGATCATTGCCAAGTGACCACCAACAAGCCTCTGGGGTGTATCCGTCAAGAGGTGAACGGAAACACTATCGCTAGGTGCACCCCGTTCCGGCCTTTATTTTCGGCATCTCAGACACTTGAACTAAGAGCATATGTGGACGCCGGGTTGACCTCATCTATACTGCACACTTCCTTAGTGTGCCCTTCTCACCCACATGTCAACCAGACCTGCTCTTATGCGTTAGACATGCCCATTACATCCGTCCTAGCAGAGTTAGTTGCTCTCTGTGATGGTCTTGCCGCACTTCAACCGCTCGTCGACATGCACCACCCTTCATGTCTGATCCTTTACACGGACTCGACACAAGCTGTTCGCTTACTCCGTCGCGTTGACCGTTCTGTGGGTGTAGCAGAGCAATTTCACCGTTGCGCTGCAGCTTATCCGTGTTCAGTTCGAGTGTGTTGGATTCGCCGATCTAGTGTCCTGGCTCATGCCGCGGCAGATGCCGCTTGCCATCCTGTAACCGTCATGTACCCCTTACCTCTGCTCCTGCTGCCACCTTCTGACACTGTGGACATTCACAAAGAAAATCTTCGGCGCACCACGCGAGCTCTCATACCTCCGCGTGGTCATGACCTTCCGAGTGGACTTACTCGTCAAGAGGAGGTATCGCTCCGAAGGGTTCGCGTGAGTGCAGCTGTGACGCCTTCAATCCGCGCGAAGTGGGGCTACACCGACACAACTTCGAGCTGCCCATTTTGTCCTGCGCCGGTGCGGGAAGCAGACCTGAACCACCTCCTATGGACATGCCCTGGGCTTCAAGCGGCTCGTCGACGCCATCTGCGGCGTGCGGGACTTCAGCACACCAGGCCGCCTGACTTGCAGCGATGGATATACGGTCCGAACCATAGGTCCCTCCTGGACTTCATGGAGGAGACGCAGTTACACAGTTCTGTGTAATATGTATTGATGCCGTAGGGCAAACTCACGCAATAAAAAAAAAAAAGTAGTCATCCAGAGAAGTTTTTTTTCTTCATTTTTTTTAGGGCTCTGCAGAACAGAGGTCACCTACTCACTCCTGCAGCGAGCAAGTTGCATAAAGCCACACAGCCTCATATAAGTGGCAACTATACTGTGATACCTTCAAATATTTTTCAAGATGGTAAAATTGAATTATGTTTTTATCTGATGAATGGTATTACTGCATTGTTGCATATTTGTGATACTGCATATTTTTGATATTTGTGATATCCATATTTGTGATGTTTGTGATGAAATGTGAGTTAGGCACTCTTTCTGTCCTCTCGCTTTCTTTTCCTTAGCCCTTGTGCAGCTATCATAGCATTTATGCATGTACTGCTCTAACAAACCACTTTGCTAAAATACTTTTCTCTTTTTACACTGCTATCCATTGTTGTTTAGAGATAAAAGGAATTTAGTACCTAGGTGAAGTTATGTTAAAAAGTTTGTTACATCACAAAAAAAAAATTGGACATGCATAATAGAATGGTAAATTAGGTGAGTTGGTGATGCAGTATCGACAAGTTTGCATGGTGCAAAATGAGCAAGTACAGAAGAGAAGACACAACACAGCGGCAGTGTTGTGTCCCCTCCTCTATGCTCGTTCACTTTGCACATGTGTCAACATGATTTTATGCATATAGTTTACTTTTTCAACAGCTGGGCATGCGCTCACAATATTTTTCTCTTCCAGGTTCCTCATAAACACGAGTGGGTCAACTACAAGGAAACTAACACAACTGGAAATGCCTCTGGACTTGTCTTATGTGCTCCAGGAATAGCCATACAAAATTGCTTTCAGGAGGGCAGAAACGTTTTGAACAGCCTGTAGACTGATCTTCTCCGTACTACCAAATGACCAGGGCTGGGCAAAGATACTTTAAAATTGTATCGCGATACGATACAAGATATTCGGGCAAGAAGTATTGGAGATACAGATACAAGATACTTCCGGAATGAATGTATCCGATACGATACTTCCCAATTGTATCTTAAGATACTTCGATACATTTGTAAATTTGCTATTATAGATGTATATAATGACGCTGCAAATGCCTATGTACAGATGTGTTTGCTTGAGAATGTCTTAACTGCGACCAACTTTGTTTATTTTAATGAAATATTTGTTTCAATCCCGCAAGTTATATCTTTCTTGCTCAATGTATATTAGTTTCATTCTGCAACAAGTTATTGGCATTTGTTTACCTGACAGTTCTTCATAAGCTGCGGTATCAGTAGTTTTTACTTGACACTTTTGTAATTTATGGGTGCCGCTGCTCTACTTTGCGATCAGCAAGCGGGTTGCCGTCTAATTGCAAGAACTTCAATAAGAAGCCTCCACAAGACGGCACAAATACCAGTGCAGAATCTTGCCTTGTCCGTAAGCGTATTACCGCTTTCGTAGTACTGAATCACCCGACAGTCTTAGAGGAATAATAACGCTGGTGGCGATTTTTTTTTGTGAATCAGCATGTGAAGACGATAACTACCGTGTGCGATCACAGTTCATTGAGGACATAAAACTGCAGGGATTTTTCATATCCTACCTATCAACTTGCGTAAAGCGTTCGTTAGGTACATATTCACTAACGTGTAGTCTTTTACCATATCGACTCCGAGAGAACTTGTGCCGCCCAGAAGCTTCCCAGACGTACTGCACGCGGGAAAAACCGTCGCAGGATATCACTGCTATTCACACTATTCAAACTTCTAGCTAGCTTACCTGCTTTTTTTGTAACACACACACACAAAAAGAAGAAAAGACTTTACAGGGACCTAAAAGAAGGAAAGCGAATATACCTAAGTCAAGTAGCAAGGCAGTTCCTCAATAAAAAGCGACAGTGGATAGGTATACAGGGTGGTTCACATAAAGTACAACCAATTATCTATAAAAAAAAAAACCGCCATGCCTGCGCAGAAAGCGCAGCACAGCCACAGCGAAAGCTGGGAGAGTGGCCTTTAGCCTTTTTAAACACTCTTGTGGCAACTACTACAAGCCCACTTGCATGGTACCCACTACGCCATAAATCATCATAATTTTTGTGTAGTGGGGGAAGCGTCTACTATGCCATTATTCGTCATTCTTCGGAAATATGCGTCAGGCTTTTGTAATGGGTTGGAGCATCGAACGACCCACTCGTCACGCAATTCGCATTGTGTGACGCCTGGTTTTTACTTTACTGCTCTAAAACGCTTTACAACACACGTTAACGCAATTCCTTACCCGATATGAAGCCTGCGTAGGGTCAGTTTGCACCGCAGTTTCAAGCTGTGGCGTAGCTCAGTGGTAGAGTGCTGGGCTGCCACGCAGAGGACCCGGGTTCGATTCCCATTGTGTCATATGTGTTTTTTTGTTTATTTAGTTTTTTTTCTTATTTCATGCGATATTGGTTACGGACACCGGCGGCGGCGGCGGCGGACAACTACGGCGCAGAAACGACCCTTGTTGTGATCTCATAACAGCTTTCGCCGTAAAAAACCAAGAGTTTAACCGCGACTCAATGAAATAAATGGCATATGGTTTACCGTCATGTGGCGCTCATTATGGTATTTTTACATTGCGCTTTGTTCGTTGATTAACTATGGTCAATTATGCGACATTTTTAATATTTACTTTTGAGCAGAGTGCACTTCGTCAC
Organism: Rhipicephalus appendiculatus; assembly: GCA_030522465.1. NCBI lineage: Eukaryota > Metazoa > Arthropoda > Arachnida > Ixodida > Ixodidae > Rhipicephalus > Rhipicephalus appendiculatus. The sequence continues at coordinate 15,677 of JALIZH010002523.1, forward strand.
ATCGTAGAACGCATTTAAGAACGACCAAAGCAATTATTTGTGGACGGCGTACATGCTGCGGGGTGAATATTTTTCTGGGTTTTAAAGCAAGCACGTGAAATATCAAATAAAACCACGTGACTGCGTTCATGCGCTATCATACTGCAGCGCTCTTAAACGTGCTTCGAGCGAAACAACCGGCATGCGGACCGTCAGCCTGTCGCTTCGCAGGGGGACGATGGTGCTTCTTTGCCGTGTGTGGCGGTCAGAAATGTTGAAGCTCTGTGGAGACGATGCCTAAGCAGCGGCCGCTCATTTCGTCGTGGTCCACTTGCCGGTTGTTTCGCGCGAAGCACGTCTGAGAGCGCTGCAGCACAACAGAATTGGAGAGCAGCAATGTGGTCATGTTTCTCCGGCTTTCTTTAAACGCCAGAAAAATCCCTACGTAGCTTGTACCTTTCACAAAAAAAGGAAAAAGAAAAGAAAAAAGAATCACGTCTGTCGTTTTAGAATGCCCTCTAAAACGTAACGAAACACACAGTAACCTAAAGTGAACAGCAGAATTGTTAAATCATTCGTATTAGTTAAGAAATTAAGTGCAATATAAAAATATCCCAATGAGAGCGACATGGCGGTAAACCCCATCGTTGGTTTTATTAAGCTGAGGTTAGGCAGTTCTTCGCAAATATTTGGTTCCAGTTAGGTGACACCCTTTATAAACACGATACAGGCGACACCCCTAAAAGCTACGAATGTAGAGCATGATGTGGTGGTGCGACGGTTGAGCACACCGGTGGTGCGACGGTTGTTAGAATCTAATTTGCATATAAGTCAATCTGATAGTGTGCAAG
>JALIZH010002524.1:0-21454 GCA_030522465.1 Rhipicephalus appendiculatus
TAAAACGGGAGCGGTGCTCCGTGCGAAAGAAGTGGCGTAATCCGCACCCGCGGAAAGTCGCGCACAGTAATCGACGCTCTAAACGTCGAAGCTGATAGGAACAATTTGAGAGCTGAACTACGCCGAAATTCTTGGACAACCTCTAGCCTGAAGCGGGCAATGAAGCGAAGATCAGAAGCACTTCTTTTTCTTTGTTCGATACGCACAGCTCACATCTGAACAAAGGGCGCCCACATATACGGCTAAATCTACCCACTGAAAGAATCTTCGGTGTTCGGAAAGCAGCAATAGTTGGTGATCAATTGCAATACTCTGAGATGGTGATTTTGGATTATTTGTGTATTATGTTACTCTATTTATTCTGCACCAAAGGTTACTGTGACAAAAATGAAATAAAAAAGCAGGCCAAAGGAGCGGCTTGATCGGAGAACGCACTGGAGATTGGAATGGTGGTATGCTCAATTGCAAGGGCCCGGGAGCGATGAAAGTTTAATTTAGCGCTAGAGCCCGGAAAAGAATGTACCACTACTGTACCGAATGAAAAAAAAAGTACTACGGTTCTTTATAAGGGGATTGCGCGAACTCCCCTAGGAAATGAGACAGCCGCCATCGCGTCGCATTCCTCGTTTTTTTGTGTGTTTGTAACATCAATTGCTTTTCCAACACGGCTGCGAAATTTAGCAGGGAAATCTCTATTGCCTCGCATGTATTTTCTGAATCTACGCTCGTCGTCTGATAGAACTCCTTTTCTACATTCTCGAGGCCGTGTTGATCTCATTCCAAAGCAGTATTGCACTATTCTACTTCCCGTCGTTGGGCATTACTTTTTATACTTGTGCGGGGGGTTTTGGGTGGGTTGTACGGGGGGTTTTGAGTGGGCGAGGGAGGCACTTGTTAATGGGAGCGATAGAGAATCGACGGGGAAGCTGGTCGGTGCGTTTTTCTAGTGTTTTAAACCCCATTTATACAGTCTATCTATACTTATAACCCTGTGTGGAGAAAGTAGAATTGACCTCAGAAGTATCACGAATGATGTCGAAGGTAAGGCAGTGTCGTTCGAAATCAAGAAGGTCGGGTAAAATTGTACTATTACGCTTGAAACAATTCGACGGCGCCCAGTCTTATGGGTCCTCGGCGATGATCAATGGAACAAAAAGGGGAAAGGGAATGTGCAACAGCTAGAAAGCCAGCAGAGCGGTGGTCATGTGGCTGTAGGGTCTTCGTTCAATGTCTAAGGCACTGGGTGTCGCCGGGCACCTAACGGTCTTTTTTTTATGCCGATAGCTTCTAGCGACATTATTTTCCACGCTCGGCGACTTGCTGTCCACTTCTCACCCGGAAATTGAGAATCCTGGCCATGTCCGAAACCTATGTAAAAAATTGAGGTGGCGCACATTCTACTGTCTCTTTTGGCTGATGTCTGAGTAATTATGTCTTTTTAGGGGCGAAGCTCCTTAGGGTGTGGGCCGTCCCTCCTTTGTAGTATGTAGTAGTGTTAGTAGGTAGCCACGAATAGTGGGATGTACCCACTCCACGTGATAAAGACGATGACGCCTGATGACCATGAAGAATAAGCGCATTCCAGTATAGTGGAATGTACCCACTACACGTGATAAGGATGACGATGACGCTGATGAGGAAAACAAAATCAGGGGAACCCCCTTCTTGTGCTCCATACAGCTCTTGAACAAAATCATCATCTACCCCATATGTAAATAATAAAGCATTGTGTATATACTTTATCAATATGTAAATAGTGAAACATTGTGTATATACTGTATGTATAATCACACCACACCCCCCGCGTTTGTGTGTCAGGTCTTTGTATGATGATCGAGTGGGCAAAATTTACGGGGATTGACGGTTTACCAGATTACCTCCGGAGCTTCGCCCAATCATCATCATTCCCTTCGTGGATATGGCGTCATTTTTTTTCTTTCTTTTTCAATCACGCTAACACAGCAGTCGCTGTGGTGCGGAGATGCTCGACCCCTAATCACGGATCCGATCCTAGGCCATGGTGACCGTAATTCTATGAAAAAGGACTGCGATGACTCTGAACAACATTTTTATGTTGATGATTCATTAACAAAACTCCTAATAATCAAACCGCATATCTAACAAACTCCTATGCGGCGACCGCTTGGAACGTCGGAGTAGTTTACGACCAAGCCCCGCAATTTTAACGTGAAGAGAAGCGCCAATAGGCACAAAAGAACAAAAAATGCGAAAAGAAGATGAATAGGAAACGCGATAAGTTTCGCCAAATCCTAAGCCGTATTCTTTGTACGTCTCTTTCACAGTGTTATTCATTGTTGAATTCTGGCGTTCACTTAACTGCTGATTAATTCGGCGAGGAAATTCTAGCGGCACACGATTAGAAAAAGGGGGGGGGGGGATTGTACAAGCGGTTCATTTACTCTATTATATGCACTAAGGAAACCGACTTACAACTCAGCCAAGGAAAGCATATGGGGCCTTAATTTGTGGTTTGTTAACTGTAGTCTAATGATCATCACTTAAATTGAAAGGAATTGAAGTATACTAAAATCAACCTTTCCATCGGTGGGGTCTGAACCCACAACCTTCCAATATGTTCGGTACCCACCGACGGAAAGGGTGGTTTTTCGTCCACTTTTTTTCTTTCAATTTAAGTAAGAATCATTACGTTATAGTTAAGAAACTACAAAATAACGTCCCATATGCTCTCCTAGGCTTCATTGTCTGTCGGTTTCATCAGCCGTGTATCGTAGAATACTAGTAAGTTTAGACCCGCTGTTTGACTTTAGGGTCTATGACTCCGAGTCCCTGCATCTGCGATAATTGTAGAAGTGGATAGAAAGAAAGAGACAGACAGATATGAAAGCAGGAAGTAGTTTATGCTAGCCGAGGAAAGCTTAAGAGACAGCGCAGCTGTTCGATTATAGGGTCTTAACGTGACCTTCATGGTTGATGCTAGGTCTTTCCTTGATGTAGACAGAGTAGAGTCGAACCACAGCCTATCACAGAAAGATATCTTCTCTTGAAGATGCATGTTGTCAATAGAAATACAGAAGTTTAAATTGACCTATGGAAACATAAAGGAACGATATATGAAACAGTTTCTTTAATTATCGTGAATAGCAGATAATCAAAGGATTGAGGAAACATTTCCGGCGTCCCTATCAAGAGGGACACAACCTTGACCAAGTGAAATCGAAATGTTCTTCCTCAGGAATAGAGTCGGTTGTAAACAAAAAAGTTCAGATGTCCAGAGAAATGAGAAAGGGTAGTTTTCAGGAAGCGTTTATTTATTTATTTATTTATTACAATACCCACAGCGCCTTACGGCATTACAGTGGGGGGGGGGGAGGACAGTACTAACATAGCCAACCAAAGGCAGGTAATTGAGCAAAATGTATAGTGGCAAGGAGTCAAATGCACAAAAAAAGTAAAACAGCAAAACTTATTTAGTACGAAAAACGCACAAGCAAATAAACCACAGGGGATCACGAGGTCTATTTACAATACAAATTCTGCAAAGAGGAAGCAAATACATCAGGGGAGATAATGGTGGCAATGTCATGAGGCAGTTTGTTCCACTCGCTAATTGTTCTGGGGAAAAACGCCATCTTGAAGTAGTTCGTTTTACATCTTATCTCCTTGACCTTGTAGGCATGATCAAGACGGGGTGCGACGTAATCAGGATTGTACAAGTAATGACCCGGGTTAATACCAGTGTTGTTATAGAATACACTGTGAAAAAATGTTAACCTTCAATATTGCCTTTTAACCTTACTGACTTTTATGATTTTATGAAAAATCTGCTTTTCATGGATGGAGTGGACCCGAATACCTTATTTCAAAAAAGCAACCACAGGATAAAACAAATGAAAGCACTCGATAAGGCAACAACATGAGGAAAGGAACACAGATGATGTTTCTTTCCATGTTCAAATATATTCAAATACTAGTATGTGGTTATACGAGCAAAGAGAAAAAAATTAACAGAAAAAAAATTTGAAGGCGAACCTAAACCTTGATTGAGGTGTCCGGTAGGGGCACTCACACCTCGGTGTTTTGGGCTCGCTGGTGTGTTCTTTGTGTTAACTTTTTGTTTTGTGACATCGCTAAAGCGGACCTGAGAAGCCACGTAGAAAAAAACTCGTGGTTGAGATCCGATCTGCTAGGTGTCGCAACGATTCCAGCTGCGCCCAGAAAAAAAAACCGTCTCCTCTTTCAATGTACTCATTCAATAAAATGTCATTATTATCCCGGCAGTTATTGCAAATTAGCACTTAGTTTAAGTACACCTATGCTCCGGTACACTATGTATTTAATATAATTCTTAACATGAACCTGATTTCGTACCAGTTATAATTTTACAAGGCTTTTCGCGATTATTCGCCAAACCGGAAGTAAGTACTCGACCGGAAGTACTTAGAAGACAAGCAATGGTGTCACTCGGTAGTCGTGCCACTAAAAAGAAAAATTACACCATCTCCCGCTAAAGGGAACCATGTGTAGATGTGAAGCAGCGGGCGCTAACGCTTACACTGGCGGCGGCGTTGACGCTGGCGCTCATCGCAGCGTTGCGCAGGAGAGAAAACTGGGGAGGCGCAAAGCAGGCAGTGATGGAGCAGTGTTTCCTACTGGAACATGCCAATCGCTGCTAATGGGCAATGAGAGACAGAAGACTCCGACTGGACACAGAGACCCGCACTCCGCTTTTAGTTAACGCGCACGCTGCGAATTTTCATTGTTCAACAACGCACAGGAGAAATCTCCCACCGGCACCACCTTGGAGGTCAAGATCCATTGCCATATATACGGGGTGGCCAGTGAACGGTTGTGCAGCGCGAGCAGTCGGTTTTTTCAACCAAGAAACTCGCTAGCAGACGCTGCCTGCGTCGACGTCGCGAGGCGAGCGAGGGGGGAGCGTAGGAGCAACACCACCTAAAAGTGGTGTTGGTAGGAGAGGAGAGAGAGGGGGTGACACGCATGCGCAGTGGGAGTGTGAACGCCGTGGGCAGGGATGCGTAGAGGAGAGAGGGGGGAGCGTAGGAGAGGAGAGAGAGGGGGGGACGCGCATGCGCAGTGGGAGTGTAGACGCCGCGGGCCAGGGATGCCTAGAGGAGAGAGAGGGGGGAGTGTAAGAGGGGAGAGAGGAGGGGAGGCGCATGTGCAGTGAGGGTTGTGGTTGCCGCGGGGAGGGATGCCTAGAGGAGAGAGAGGGGGAGAGGAGGTATTTTATTTTTATTTTTTTGAAGGGTTTGCGCATGCGCAGTAAGGGTGGGCACGCGGCACACCACCACCACCACCACCACCACCGGATTAAGCTTCGCCATAAGATGCTTCACATCTAAAAAATTGGACCGCGTATACCGCGTGCTTCGCTGCAAATGTCGTCGAAAGACGAGAGTCTTCTGCCGGCCGTACTACTATGTTTTGCCTTGCCTCAGACAGCGCCTCCTCTATGTTGAATCGGCCGCATCTGGCTGGCATTCATAAAATAGAGGAGGCGATGCGTGAGATATGGACGCCATGTGGCAGTGGTGTCGGGAAACGTGAGCTTGTGCAGAACCCAGGGCCACTGCCAGGCTGTTTCGTGCATAGCGTCGCATTTTTAGCGCAGCCTAAGAAACACTAGGGTCTTTAGAATTACGTATCTATCTATTTTCTAGTAAAGGAGCACACCACCTAATACTTACGTATTGATGGTGCGCCTCAGATATGCGTAATATTTGCTTTTTGATCGACAATGTTCACAAGTATGAACGCAGCCGCCAGTTCAAGATGGCTGGGCGTTCAGCAAGTGCTTAAACTTTGGCCGGGTGGCTGAGTCGTGTGACAGACAGACAGACAGACAGACAGACAGACAGACAGACAGACAGACCAACATTTCTGCGTTGAAGTATCCCAAGAAAGACTATCATCTTTAAAAAAGGTATTTAGCCAATTCCTGTGCATATCTTGTTCGTGCTTTCGTGCAACGGGAGGATCTCCGATGCATGTTCCGTTTAAGTGCGGATCACTTTAAAGGGGCCGGGCTCTCATATGCTGCCGTGTGCTGTAGTATGCTGTCGTCGTCGCTTGGCGTAACGCTCCATGTGTAGCATATTGAGCGCGCGCTCGCGCCAACGAGAAGTCTTCTTCCTATCGTTCTTCGAGCGCCTTGATGATGATGACTTGTGATCATCAGCAAAAAAAAAAGAAAAGACTAGTGCGTTTGGCGTAACGCAGGCAAAGCCACGTAAAAAAATAGAAACAAAGAGGAAGCAAGCGCGAAATAGAAAAAGAGAGAAAGGGAAAAGTGGGAAGGAAAAATGAATGAGCAAGATAAAGAAATAAATATAGAAAGTTGGAAGAAATAAATAGAAATAAAGAGAGAAAAAAGAGAGCAAATAAACGGAAAAGGAGAAAAAAAAAGAGAGGGGAAAGAAAAAGAAAACCGAAGAGAAACAAAGAAGGCTGCCCAGCTCCGCACATCCTTCAGGCTTGGCATCCTTAGTGCGAAGCTGCCTGATTTTTTTTTCATTGTACACGTGAGATGCTTCGGTTATGTACCGAGCATTGAGGTAGTGATGCCTGGCGACAGTGCTAGCTTGTCCGATGAGAGGCGTGCTGTCGCGCTACTCGTACTGCGCTGCTGCATTCCGCTGGCCACTCCCACGTGTCCATGCTTCACGATTTCTTAACCCAACGTTCACGCACCCACCGGTATAAACGTACGTATACATTCCTCATGACATACGTGGAATGAACAGAATACACGTCACGTGGCACATTTAATGTTGATATATACGTCATGTCCCATGCGAATATCATTTACCCTTGTTTTGACTGTGCTTTTCTTCTAAAACGTGCGCGAATTTCTCCTAACTTATTTGGTATGTACAGAGCAAAAAGAAAATACCTGAGAGCATTCAAGAACGTCGCCCTGTCTCGGAGCGGCTTGTATAGAGTGATATTTTTATTGCGATAGCAATTATATAGACACTATCGGCTGGTTTTCGCCGTCGGCGTCGCCGTTGCCGTCATGTCCCGTATATGTTTATCTATCTATACATTTATAAAAGCCTCAAAGAAAAAAACATTCAGAAAAATGTTTCCGACGCGCGGCATCGAACCAGGGACCTCTCGCTCTACAGCGCACGGCGCTAAACATTCAGCCACGAAGGCGAACGTCCTTCAACGTTCAAACGGCGAGCTATTTATATACAGCGAGTTTTCAGCGTGTTTTCAGCATTACTAGCGAGATGGCGCAAAGGCCGCGCTCGGAGCGGCTTAGCTGGGCTGAGCCCCGTTCGTCGCGACGCGCGCTCCCAGTTGCTCCTAGCTTTCCGGCGCGCACTTCGCCCGAAGGGGGGTGCGCACGCGCGCTTACCGTACATACGCCAGATGCCCGTGCGCGCGCGCGCTTTCTCGCGGTGGCGGAGAATGGGGCTGTCGCCGGAACGACAGCGTTGTAGTTACCGGGCGCGCGGAGGTCACATCGCTTGCTGCAGTCCCCCCGGTTTGCGAAAAGAGCACGCTTTTCAAACACAGCGAAGTAACAACTGTGACATTTGTTAGCTCGCGCTCGTCTGTACCTGTGAATACGTTTCGTGCGTCATTTTTGTTTGAGCAGCGCGTTAAGTGTCGAGCTGTGAATATTTTTAGTTTGCTCTTGTCGTGTGCGTGTTGTTTTCGTGCGTCATGTGTGCGTCAGCAGCGCGCTGCACTTTTCGACTTGCTTGCCATTCGTCGCTTGACATTCCAATTTGTTGCCATCGCATTCATTGCTTCTCCTTTGGCGAAACTGTGACTTTTTTCAGACTAGTAATAAAATACCATTTTAACAGCGAAGATGTTGAAGCTCGCCGTAGTTGGTGTGGTGTCAGCCGAGAGCTCCTGAAGTGGGTATTCGCTACAGGAATTGGGCAAGCCCCACTACCATGTACGGCAAGTGCTAGTGCCAAGCCAAAACGAACACGTGAAAAAGAGAGATAGAAAAGGGATAGATGACCAAAAAGATATAGAAAATGGAGACAAATAGAGAGAGGAAGAGATTCAGATGAAGCGATTGAAAGAAAGAGGAAGAGGAAAATAGCGAGAAACAAAAGGAATAAAGGCAGAAAAAGATAAGACAGAAAAATTCCCCATCTCCCGCTAAAGGGAACCATGTGTGGATGCGAAGCAGCGGGGAGATAATTAGCTTGAGCCGGAGCAACGTCGCTGCTCTCATATCACGGAGCGGTCCGGACGCTCATCGCGGCGCTGCAGAGGAGAGAGAATGAGGCGCGCGCGCTCCGTCATTTTCATACCGCGGAACTACCGTGGCGCCTCCAGCGGAGTATGCAGCTGTCACACCACCTGTCGTGCCCGCCGCTGCGTAGAGGATTCCTAGAGGAAAGGACGGGGGGGGATAATAGGAGAGACAGGGGAGGGGACGTGTATGCGCTGTCGGGGTGTGGGACGCGGGAGCACCTCCGTAGAGTAGAGGATTTCTAGAGGAAAGAGGGAGAGAGGACGCGCATGCGCTGTGGGGGATGTGGGACGCCGGAGCCGCTCCGTAGAGTAGATGATTCCTAGAGAAGAGAGGGGGGGAGAGGACGCGGATGCGCTGTGGGGATGTGGGATGTGGGCGCCGCTCCGTAGAGTAGATCATTCCTAGAGTAGAGGAAGGGGGTGAGCGTAGGAGAGCATAGGGGAGGGGACGCGCTGTGGGACGCGGGAGCCGCTCCGTAGAGTAGAAGATTCCTAGAGGAGAGAAAGGGGGTGAGCGTAGGAGAGAGGGGGGGAGGGGACGCGCATGCGGTGTGGTGGTGTGGGACGCGGGAAGGAGGGACGGACTAAGCCCCCTCCAAACACATGCAAGCAAGATTAAGGAATGGGGTCAACCTGGGCGACAGATACCACCTGCCTAGACATTGCTAAGCAGCCTCTCTGTCCTCTCGGCTATGACTCAAGGAATGGGGTCAACCTGGGCGTTAGACACCACCTGCCTAGCCATTGCTAAGCAGCCTCTCGGTGCTCTCGGCCATGACTCTGATGACTGTGGTAGTGTTGACGGCCTTCATATTACTACAGTGTTCTGGTTCGCATAATGGGTGCTTCCCTACTTCATGAAAGTGGCCGGACGCGGGACGCGGGACGCGGGACGCCGGACGGACATAGCCCCGAGCATAAGATGCCTCGCATCTAAAAAAACGTAGGAAGAGAGAGAAAGAAAGAGGGAAAGATACAGAGAAAAAGAAGGCGATATAAAAAGCTAGGAGCAAGGCAGAAAGAGAGAGAAGCGGATAGATAGAGAAAGAGGCAGGAAGATCGAAAGAGAGAGATATAAACACACAAAATGATATAGAAAGAAACAGACACGAAAAAGAGACAGAAAAACAAGAGAGCAAGACAGAAAGTGAAAGAAACAGATAAAATTAGCAAAATAGAGATAGAAAGAGTCAGAAACAAAACTAAATAGATAGAGAAAGAAAAAAATAGAAAGACACAAACGAAAAAATGTGCACGACACAAAGAGAAAGAGAAAGAAAGATAAAAAAAGAAAACATATAGAAAAACAAGGAAGTCCACACAGATGCGCTCATGTTTCGGGCTGGTACAACGCTGTCATAATGTTTTATGTAAGTATTGACGTTCAAGAATCAGAATTTGATGATGTGGCACACCTTAGTGACACTGGGCAATAAAATGCAGCTTGATGAATTTATTTCGGAAAAGTAATAAAAGATCATTTTACTTCCTGTTTTGCAACTTTTTGTGGATGCACACATATTCGAAATTCTATGACAGCTTTTTGCTCTGCTCGTATTCACGTACTGTGAGAATATTCCAGTATTCTGACACTCCTACATCTTTTGCGTTTGAACTCTGGACTTCTACAGAAAACCCTAGATGCTTTAGAGATTGTGGAAACACACACACACACAAAAAAGGGCAAGGAGAGTAACTGAGCTATGACGAGTCGTTTATGTCCAGACTAGACTGCATACGTTGATGGCAATTTAGTGCGGAAGTCGATGAAGCAGTACATTACCAGATTCGATGACATTGAGAGGCACCGAATTGTTTCTGGAACAAATTTTCTTTGTTTCAAATTTTACTGTTCAACTTATTTCCTTGTTCTGCAAAAACGTCTTGCTCTTTTATATTTTAGCATGAACTTCGCAGTGACTCTCACAATATTTTATATAGACATAAATTTATCAGTGTTCGCAAAAGACGAATCTTGCAGCATTCCTGGCGTCTGGCTATAAAAATTTCGTCAGCACACTACACATTTCGTCGCAAAACTTCTCTATCGCTGGTGAAGACTAACAAAGTAAAAAGTCTCGACGCATCGCAATTCATCATACAGGCTCTGATCGCTATTTTCGCCCTAATAAACCTAACGCAGACAATTTACTGCTCCGATGATTTAGTGCTGCATACCGACACAATGCACCAGCGTAGGCATAGTTAGTTACAGAGGCAAAACCTTTCCCAGCTCTCTAAGACTTAGGGCATAGTTGGTAGGCTCCCCAAGCGAATAAAGGCGCGGAAGTTCTTGATCATTTGTTTCCTTAGTGCAGCAGAGATAGTCTATCGTAGCTTTAGTAAAGCCTTGTGTACGCCCTGATTATCGTGAGGGTGTTAATGACGTTATTTCATGGAGTTTTGAGTATATATTTTTTTTTCAGGGAGAAAAGACTATCGCTCATCGGTCGCTAGAGCACAGTAGCGTTTCATTTGTATAAAACAATATTTGGGAACCTCTAAACTTGCCGGATCTCGCCAGTTCTTTGTCTGCCACTGGAAACCTAACTTTTGCTGATAACTATCGCAAGTTGACTAGACAGTCCTAATCTAGAGCACGAATTTGAGATCACGGGCCACAAATCACTAGGATTTATGAAGTAGTTGACCAGTTATAGCAAAATTTAAACTCGAAACAGTGGTTTAATATACCGCCGTATCCTGGTTACATCCACCAACAGACTGGTCGCTTATTCGGTTATCTGCGCAGCTACTCGGCAAAGTAATAAAAACACCTGAATGTTCCCGGTGCGAGATAGAGAACCCATTTTGTTTATTCTAGTGAAGCTCTGCATGCCTTGTTTTTCTTGGTTTTGTTGTTTTAAGGTGCCTGCATTGGTCGGACTCTCACTACTGAAGTGCAGCGGAGTATTGCGCCATCACCAAAATTGGCCCACCCTCGCAGTAACCATGCATGCTGTTCCGTCAGAAGAGAAATGTATTTCTACTTGTGGAACAAGCAAGGGCGCATACAGGAAAATAATTCGGTGAGGAGCAGTGAAGTAGGCAGAAATTTGTTTGGTAACGGCGGGGGGTGGGGGGGGGGGGTATTGTCCTTGATCTGACGTCGGTGCCGGGCAGGTAAGTGTGGTCGAGTGTTACTTTTTTTTCTCTGCATCCCGTCACCGAAAAAAAAATTGACGAGGGGGGTGGGGGTTGGGAGGGGCACGTTCTTGATGTGCCTCTACCTGGCTACCCCGTTGGTGAGGAGGAGCTGTATATGGAATTTTTGAATTTTGGTGCCTGTTTTTTTTGCGTGCGTATATAGTTTATATCTGAAAGAACACCGCAACACTTTTCCAAGTAATCATCTATTGGCGTCGCTAAAAGAGTTTATTGCCTCACGAATCGACTGGCCGCCGAAGTTCTTAGAACCTGTAAAGTACGAGCGGAGATACAGGGAATTTGTCGTGAGCTTGAAGCGCTTTCGCCCTTTCTCTCGCCATTTTCTTAAATGGGGAATTCTCAGCATCACTAACCTTCAAATTTCGAAGCATTGAGTTCCACAATGTCATTTCACTTTTAAATATCTTCTCTTCACATAGGAACACGGTTATGAGTGACATTGCGTGCCACGTTCTATATATAACTAGTGTAGATACACTAAATACCTAACGATTGCAAATATAACCAAACAACAGATATGTGCTTACAATACGACAGAACAATGACAATAGCCAGAGTACGGAATGAAAGGGAACGAGGCATCCCCATGGTGACACGTAAAAGCAACAAAGGGAACGACGCGACAAAGTTTGTCCATCGATCTGGAAAAACATCGTCTGTTTATGTAAGCCATATATCTCTATATCGCTTGAGAAACCACGCATATTGTCTGTGGTCTTCCTAGCGCTGCCTCAATTTCCGGACAGCGAGCCGCAGGTCCTTCGGAGCTACTGGCAGTGCTTCCCGTATCTGTCCTGACCCTGCTGGATTTCAAAAACACCAATATGTAACAAGTGAGTAGAGGTCAGAATGCTGCACAGATACGGCAGACGGAAACATGGTGCCTTGACCAACTCCCCCCGTTCGTGACACTAGCTTATCGTGTGCTGTGCTTATTCCTTACTTGCGCTCGCATCTTTCTCACGGCATGCACCACTGCATCATCGGGTCTTAGGTGGCTGTTTCACCACTGTTTGAAACGGTCAACGCGATCTCTTTTTTCTTCTTTGACAACCACTTCCTCTTTCCTCTGCAACGCCGGTCAGCGAGTTCTGTACGCGTTTCGTCCTTCTACGAAGCATAAAGAACCGTGGATGCGACATCTTGCACACAGTTGTGCGGACATGTGATGCTGAGGCCTGTCCGGAAAGAGAACCAGTCACGGACCGCCATTGCAAACCGCGAGGCCAGCTGTAGTGTTGACGAACTACGGTGAATTAGGAGAGAACGATAGCTTGGGCTAGTTGGTGATCTTCACCATGCAACGTACGCATATACTATTGGCTACTCAGAGCTGTTTTTCCCTGACCCGGCGACGACACTCATGCTCGATTTTTTTATATTGTTTAAAAAGCATAATTATAGTCTTTATGCAATAAATATAAAGCATATTTATAAAAACAAAATGACTGCTGTAGCAAGGTGCGTGTCCCATCTTGTTATTTTTCTGGATTTGCGCCACTGCAGTGACATGTTGATTAACAACGGCTTTACCTGACCGAGACGGTATTCCTTCGAACTCTCGATTATGTTACTTTAGTAAGTCGCATTTTTTCCCTTACTTTCCAACTGGAGTGCATCTTTTTTGGACACTATGCAGCTGTAATTATGGTCATTTACGCCGTCTACCGTTGCCACCAAAGTGCCACATAGTTGCTTCTATTATCTATATATCTAGGGCCATCCGTTTGTACAACACGGGCAACATCGGATCTGCGTCGGTGCGCTGCAGAACGAGATGTGAAATTGACTGAGGTGTTCTTTTTAACAGTTTTTGTGGCCGTCTAGGAAATCTCCCGCCAGACCGGCCTCTCCCCCCCTACCCCCCCCCCCTACCCCCCAACACACACACCTACACTCTCTTTATCACCAAGGGGAGCCAAGTTTAGAAATACCATGGCTATATGCTGCGTTGCACCGCCCACACGCCCATTTAATGCGCTGAATTGCAAAAGAAAGCGCCTGCAATGTTTCCCACGACACTAGTTAACCTTGGTGAACTTTCTAGCCTCGCTGTGGTGCTCACTAATGCACAACATTTTACAGCTTTTGTTTGGTTTCTCTACTGCTTGTTCGGAGACGCTGTCAGCTCACCCGGGTTGTTTTCAGAGCGCTTCGGCGAACATGCACCGGCGGAGTTGCGCAGCACAGAAAGCTTTTGAGGAAGCCGCGAGCGCACTTCCCCTGGGGTACTCTAGAATTCTGCTATATATTGCAACGGCGACATAGCTGGTGGGGCGGTCGTGTTTCGCCTAAAAGCAAGGTCGAAAGCGTAGCGACATTTCTCTTGCCTTAATTCTTTTTTTTTAGGTGTTCGGGGGTAACTTTTCTTTCGTTTCCATGCCGAAGACGGTTGCACAGTTCAAGAGAAGTGTAAAAACAGATTGCAATACAGTGACTACGTCGCGAGGATGCTGCACGGGAAGATACACATCGAGCTGGTTCGCCATTATTTTTCACGCTGGAGTAAAAGTGAAATAAAAAGAAAAGCATTGGACACATTCTCTCTAGATACACACACGTGCCTGTCACAATTCCCGCAATTTACCCCTCTCGCGAAAGTGCAGATTGGAGACCCGTGGTGCACCCGCGGGTGATCCAGCACTTACACATTGAAGGTTAAAGGGACACTAAAGCGAAACAATGATTTGGTTTAGATTGACAAACTGCACTCTGAGAACTGCAATGCCATATGTTTCACTATCATAAGTTCATTATTGGCGGAGAAAATCAAGGTTGATGTTTTATTTTTAAATTTGGCGCCGATATCTGCGCGCGTGACGCCAGAAATTCCAAATGTATTTTTCGTATTTTTGAGACATTGGCTCAATGAAATTTTCTGAAACTCCGTATGCTAGGTCTATGGCACCCACAGATGACACTGCACCTAATTTTATCGATTAGACGCTACGTAGGACTCAGTAGACGCCTTCAGAATCTATGACGTCACAGTGTTTGGTGCGGGAATCTCAAGGTGGCGTCTCCACCCGCATTTTCTTTTCGTGTGTTTTCTCGCTTACCAAGCGTCGTGTCGCGGTAAGAGTGGTGTTTTCGGGATTGTGAAATTGTACTTAACTAATACGCGAAAAATCGTCTTGCCCTTTAGTGTCCCTTTAAATACTTTACACCAGAGCTCTTATGCTCAAAGATTGCCGTGTGTCGTAGATAGAAAATTATTATCATCATGAACCGGCACGCGATTTTTAGTCGTCGTATTCACGTTCGTCCTCTTGTTCGTCTTCTGCTTCGCTCCCAGAATACATGCGTCGATTTGTCGGGCCTTGAATTCGATAACTGTGATAGGCGAGACAACGACTACAGCGAGAGAGAAAGAGATAGAAAGGAATAGAAGGAGAAATTTTTGTCGAGAAAAAAAAACTTCTTGGTGAGGCGACATTCGAACCCGCGCACCCACGATCCGAAGGTGAGTGTTTTAACCACTCGGCTTTCCAGACACACTAGCAGAGCCTATCATTTCCCTGTATTGTAGAGTATAGCAAGGGAGTGAGAGAAGGGAGAGTGAGGAGGAGAAGTGTAAGGCTGGGGAGGAAGGGAAAGAAGGAGAGCAGAACGAGTAAAAGAAAAGAGAAAAAAGAAAGAGATAAAAAGACAGGGATGAAAGAACAAGGCGAGAGAAGGACTAAAGAGAGAAAAACAGTGACAAAGACAGATATAGAATGAAAGAAATAAAGAAAAACAGAGGGAAACAAAAGCAAGAAAGAGAAAAAAAATAGATTAGAAAGAAAGCAATAGACAGAGCGAGAAAAAAGGAAAAGAAACAGACACAATAAATATAGAATAAAAAGAGAGAAAGTATAGCCATGTAGAGAATAGTTTAGCAATGGGTGGGAAAGAGAAAGGTGAGTACTCGACATTGTATATTCCTTGCCCAGCCGTATCGTTACCCAGATGACCGTGATCGCCATCGACGAGAAATAACAAGTATAGGCGTTGAAATACGGGCTTATTGTGTACGTTCCTGACATTAGAACAACAAAATATTCAGATGTTAGTGTTTACTACTAGTTAGGACTAACTAGTAACCACTAGCTTCGCTATGGGTTTAGTGAGCAGAAAAATGGCTTTTCCAACGGGCTGTTTTGTCGACACCTACGAATCAGTGTGCTTACGAAGTTCAAGCATAATAAAATGTTTCGCTAGTTGGTCTTGATCCATCATTAAGCAGGCGCGACTAAAACAGCGGACAAGGGTACAAGGGCACAGGATGGCGCGCAAAGTCCTGTGTCCTTCTATATTTTTGTGCATTTGTCGTCGCGCCTTCTCACATCATGAAGTTCGAGGGCACTAACAACCGAGCTGTAGCCAAACAACACTGCACACATTGTGAAGGCCACGTACAGAACATAAAACTGAAGGACGCTTGAGCTTCGCGTTCAAGATTAAAACACCATAGCATCATTGGGTCCCGTTCGCTTATTTTAAAGTAGTTTAGCTTGGAGTTTTTACGCTACGCTCAACAGATAGCGGAGCGGTGGCGCGAGTGCGCATGCGCCCTCCGCTTAGCTGTAAGCGGGCTAGCGGAGCAAGGCCCACGCTCCGCTTACACGCCACCTAAGCGGAGTGTCGCTGCCGTTCCGGCTTGCGACGGGTATCGGTGGGCGGGCCCCCTCTCATGCGTGCGTCGACTCCCCGCATATTCCACTATGGCTGGCTCCAGAGCTCCAGAGGGAAAGTGGCGAAAGGTTCCCAGCCCGCGCAGAATGACCCACGTGGTAAAGCGCCCGACGCAGCTTATGGCTTAATCGCGGATGCAGTATTGTCAGCCTTGCCGACAAAGTCGCTGTTTCTAAAGGCTAGTGCAGCCCCTCGAATGGACAGCTTGCAAAATAGTTACGGCGCATGCGCGAGCAAGTTTATTTTCCACCAGATAACCTCGACCCCAGACTGGCACGCAAACAATTTTTTCCATTCACCGTTTTGTCGTACCCGCGTGCCTTCAGTAAAAGCACAGTGAGCCTGGAAAGCAGTCTGTGCACGAGAGTTTTTGGTTGGAAAACAACCTTGCAGGAAAGCCGCCTTGCAGATTTTTGCAAATGGTCAATTCTTTGCGAGGGCCAGCCATTTGTTGAGTTCGCGAGACTTGTGTTGAAGCCGAGCCGACGCTGTCTAGCTGACTGACTGAGAAGCTGCTGTTGCCCGAGTACAACGAACCGAACCAGCGTTTCAGCAAAGCATATCTGTGTAATAGAAATGTGGGCTTTCTCTCAACTCAGTGGTGTTGGTTAATGATTCGGGTGATATGGTTTACTTAAACGTTTCAATGCCCAGCAACCAGTGATGCCAATTTAGCGGATTTTCCGCTAAATTTGGCGGATTTTATTTCATTCTGACGGGAAAAAAATTTGTCTAGCGGCTAGCGGATTTTTTGACGGGCCATTTTCCTACATAGCGGATTTCTGGCGGATGCCTCACGCCGTGCACTGATTGAAAATCGTCAGAAGCATTGCCGAGAAAATTAGAATACCTAATCAGCGAAACGTACTACTGGGTGGCAAGATCCCCTGCCCGGTAAATTGCACACAAGAAGTTACACGGTCTGATGAATTGCGGCGATGAACCACTGAAAATTTTCCAAGAGTGCAGGACGCGGTGGCTAACCCTCGTCGAAATAGCTGTTTCAAGGATCGTAGACCAGTGGGCCGAATTGAAGATGCATTTGGAGATGGCGAGGCGCACTGAAAAGTACTACGCGGCCGAAGTGCTGTACGGTATGTACGAGAATCAGATCAATCTTGGGTACTTTCTTTTTTCGAGACCGATTCTGAGAGATGTTCAGAGGTTAACAAGGCAATCGAGGCGATAGATGTGGATCAAACAAAGCTGCCGAAAGACCTCATGACTTTGCTTTCAAGCTTGCTTCATAAAATCGTGATTCCGATAGAGAAGGTGGACGTTCAGATGACCAGACGTGAGGACCACTTGAACCCCAAGCCATATCTGGGCTACTCCTTTGAGACGTACGTTGACAGCATGAAGGCTGAGAAGACCGACGGGTTCTCTCTCGCAGATGAAGCTGTGATGCGAGAAATATGCATAAGATTTATTACCAGGCTAGTTGATCAAATCAGGCAGCGACTTCTATTCATCACAGTTCTTCAGAACACATCACTTTGGTCGGTCGAAAACACCTTTTGTGTCATGATGGAGCCATTGATCCATCTGCTGGAAAATGCCAGTGCCCCCGGAATCAACCGCAACTTTGAAAACCAGTGGAGAAAAATCGTCCTGCTGCGCTGTGAAACATTGGAATTATGCTGCACCAACAAGGCCAGCGCCCAACATGAGAACATTTGTAAACTTAAGCATCATCTATGATGAGGTTGACGACTACCGTAGCACTGAAGCCTCTAACATTCTAGTTACACCCTTCGGAAGACTCATTTATAGGTTAGTTCAGCTCTCATAGTTCTGGGGAGCCTTTAAGAATGATAAAGGTTTTTATTATACGAAATTTCACTGTTTCTTTTTAATAAAATAAGTCTTGGCGGGAAATTTATCGGATATGTTTTAGAATCTAGCGGAACCTGGCGGATTTCTTATTGCTTTCTAGCGGATTTCTCGCGCCCATCGATGGCAACACTGCGAGCAACATTGTTCACAAAATTATGCTGCATTTAATAAATGCCTTTCCTGAGTATCAATCAGCATGCCCAAAATAAAATGTATTCCAGCATGTGTATTTGTATTCCTGTATCTGTATTCCGGGATACTTTTCCCGTCTTTTCGCTAATGTATCTCCGAAATATCCCGTTACGTCAAAGTCAAATGTATCTCAGTATCTATATTTTAGACTTCCAGCGCATGTATTTCGATATCTGTATTCAGGAATACTTTTTTGAGTACCTCTGCTCGGCCCTAAAAAATATCAAACTAAAATACTTGAATCTTCTCACTCGCTTGCCAGAGTTCGCTTTTCGCTGGACACGTGAATCGTGCCGCGAGAAAAAAAAAACGCCTTTGTGCGCAATATATTGGCCGTTTGAAATACTCCAGGAATACATGCCGACTGCAAATGCTGTTCAAAAGTGCCCGCTACACAATAATGACACTTTGCAAAATAGTGAGCGCCCCCCCTCGCGAACACTTTGAAAACACCTGTAAGTTAGCAGCAACACCATTCCCAGACTACTTTTCTAGCTCTAAGCACGTTCACCTTTCCCCGTTCCAGGGAAGGTGCGGGAGCACCACAAAGGCTTTTCAAAACAAGCTGCAGGAATGTCACGCCTCATTGTATGTTTTCCTCGTGCAATAAGAGAACGCGAGAAACGAAATAAAGGAAAGGAAGAGATTAGTGGTGAATTGAAAAAAAAAATAGCTTGCCTGCTATTCTGTGGTCGAGGATATCTGGTGGAAAATAAACTTGCTTGCGCATACGCAGTAACTATTTTACAAGCTGTCAATTCCTCATAACGCAAACAGCGAAGGATTCACTGCTTGTCAGTTAGGCAATACGGGCGCTGCTGTACATCACGTTCGATGTTGTTGCTAATTATAATGATGAATTACGCCCGAGTTCTTTGTTATAGGTGGGCCTTTGTACCGCCCTCTAGTTACGCAATTCAAATCGTGCGGCACCATGTAAATGCGATTCCATCCTTTTCTGAGGCAATATTATGTGTTAACAACGGGACTCCTAGCACAACATGACGCCTGTATCAGGTAATTTTTTTTTCTTTTTTTGAAGCAGTTCCAAACTCCTTGTTAAAAGACCTACTTCCACTCAGGAACCCTGTTTTTCCTTCCCTCTTGAGCTGAAGATTTTAATTATTCATTTGTTTGCATCTCTCAATTTTTCGCCCACGAAAATAATCACGAAATGCACTGTGGGATATGTTCTTTGTTCAGTCAGACAACGCTCTAAGAGGCACGGTCAGACAGCGAACGCCGCCGCCGAACGTGCGCTCTTCTATATTTTACTTGCGCCTGCTTGTGTGTTTGTACGTGCGGGCATGCGTGCTGCCATGTGTGTGCGTGTGTATGTGTACGTGCGTGGGTGTGTGTGTGTCAGTGTCCGTGTGCGTGTGCGTAGGGGTGTGTTTGTGTGTGCGTGCGTGCGTGTGTGTCTGCGTCTGTGTGTGCGGCGTATGTGCGTGCGTGCACGTGTGCGTGCGTGCACGTGTGCGTGCGGGCACGTGTGCGTGGGCGTGCTTCTCCATACGCGTGTGTCCGGGTGTGTGTGTGTGTGTGTGTGTGTGTGTGTGTGTGTGTGTGTGTGTGTGTGTGTGTGTGTGCGTGTGTTTGTGTGTGTTGGTCTGTGTGTGTGCGAGCACGCGTTTCGATGTGGTTCATTTCCCGCAGGGAAGATGGCTCATAGAATGTTGACCCAGTGTCGATTGGAATTGTGAAATTCCCGGAAAAAATTATCCAATGATGATGATGATTAGAGACCGGATTTCAGGCAAATGCCTATTTTGTTCCTTGCGTTCCTATCGTGCCACTTTGATATATGAGCATGAATTAGAGGTTAGGGAGGGCTTTTAGTGTTTTAGAGTGCCTATAAATGCCTATTTTTCACGTTCGTGCCTAAATTACTATAAAGGCCCATAAATGCGCATTTTCAAAATCGGTGCCTATATGAACACCATTTAACCTCAAATTTTGCTTTCGAGCACAATTGGAGACCGCTATTCGTTTTACCGGGCTAAACTGACCTTTCGGAACTCTATGGGCTGCAACTTAGTTCCCTAGTTCAACAAAATAGGGAACTAGGTTGCAGCAAGGAACAGGAGGTGACTCTGTGGAGCTACAGGAAGATAGAGAACGAATGCGAAACCGTGGAGTTGGTAAAAACAGTCAGATGTCCACGTGGTTTTTGTTTCGTTTGTAATTTACTTCTTAAAGGACGCTTCACCAGGTCACATCAGAAATCTTAGTTAGGCACTTGAAGTCGGTACGTGCCCAATCAAGAGCTTTGTAGAACAAGATTATTTTAATTGGTTCGTTATGAGCCGCGAAAGCACGATGCGAGGAGGTGAGCTTGAAACCTTCGCCACTCATTCCGTGAAGACTTCGCAAGCCAAATTACTTCCCTGTCCTCTTCGGTACGGGAGCAACTCGGAACCGGAAGATCACACGACGCAGACGGCACGACGCAAGGTTACATTCGCATGACATGCCCAAGCCAGGTCGTGCCCGCAAGCGGTGTTGTGTCGTTTCGGCGTTCTCTGTAGTGTACTGCCTGTTTCTGTGGGATGGATCCCTCAATGCGCGCAAGTTTGGAGAGGCTGGCATGGATCATGTATTCTTACCACGACACGAAGTGTCGCACCACTGGAACTTCTCAAGGGACGATGCCCAGAAAACACGCCAAGCGTTGTCAGGGGCTGGCGCCGGCACGACGCAAGAACGGCGAGAACACGAACGCAAACGAAATGGAGGAAGCTGAGTCTCGCATCTCGCTTGATTCGAAGTTAAAAAAAAATAAATACAAATGCGCACAGATTCCTTTTGCACGTTTTAATATTTCCATCAACTTTCATTCTTCCATTCAAGCAACAAATTGCACAAATCACACATGTCGCTTCGAAAATTCTCGCAGTGTCACGTACTACTGTGACGTACGCAGGACCACTCCTTGTTGTACGTCACCTCCACCATGTTGGGGCGTGCGCCCGTGAGATTAAAGGCAGGCGGCGTTCAGACTGACATTTCACCTCTTTCAGGGGCGCGTAGCGTTGCAAATCTTGGCAGACGAGATCGAAAGCGCCCAGTGCATGCATTTCTCTGGCCTGTTTGAAATACTCAAACCCGGTGAGGGGCCCTCTATGGTGTTCACAGATAGAAGGAGAAATTGACCCTGTGCGATTAGAAACCGCTTAATACGATGCTAAAAGACCCTTCTGGCCTTTTAGCGGTCTGACTATTTGCTCCTGGGCTGCCCTTCTCAGCCAAGCCGAAAAAAAAAAAAGACCCAGGAGCTTGTTTATTCGTCGGTGGTCACTTAACTCACCATGCTCGACAATAAAAGGAGAGACCGTGTTCTGCAAACCGTTCGGGA